>VWZG01008513.1:67476-127085 GCA_013396735.1 Grallaria varia
AAATCTTGCTACCAAAGTGATGAGATATCTGGCTGCAGAGAGCTGCTGGTTTCATCAGTAGGAGCACAGCCAGGAGAAAGGGAAGAGTCAGCACTTGTACTGGTCATCAGGGCTCTAAGTTGCAGCTTACTTTGGCTTTATCTCTGCTCAGACTGGTTGCCTGCATTTAGAGAGTCACTGAAAATTTGCCTCCAGAAATGCAGCAGTGAGAAGAATATTGAAATAACAGGAAGCCTGTTGAATCCCTATACAGTCACAGTATTATAAACATGAAGTTTGTACATAAAGACAAAATTTATGCAAGGAGAAGTGTAACAAGAAGAGATCCAGCTGGTGGTAAACTCAGATTCATAGAAGAGCAGAAATACAGAACCTGGGAAGACCATCTGCTCCAGTCCTTAGGAAAGGAGCTGGCTAGTGTTCTACACTAAGATCATTCTGACAGATGTTTGTCCTACCCATCCTAAAAACCTCTGGTGAAGGAAACTTCACAGCTTCCACAGAACAATTTCAGTGCCTTAACAGCCAAACATGAGCCTTCTATTATACTCAGTGAGATAATTTTGGTATAATTTAAGGTAATTTATGTTTGTTCCTATGCCATTGGCCCTGAAGAACTACTTATAATCATCTTATTTACAGTAAGATTTTGTAGCAATGGAAGGGAGAAAAATGTTTTTCATCTTACTGGGATCAAGTAGAAGGAATAATTACCTCCCACATCATTGTCAGCTCCTGTGAATTCAACCCAGAGTAAGATTTTCCTGCTTGGCTACAGTGTGTAAGAGTTGTTTCTCATTTTTAGTCTGTATGAATACCGCCTTTTTTTTTTTTTTTAATTTATTTTCTGTTATCTTATAGCTAAAGGAAACGTCCAAAATTTTGCCTTTCTCTGAAAAATATCTTGCATATTCATTGCATAATTTCATTGATTAGCCTGTAAATGAAGGTGTTAATCATTTAACTGTGTAGTCTAAGGAAAAATAAAACCCACTGTAAATACGCAGGGCATAGCCATGTGCTTAATCTTTCTTTCTAGAACAGACCTGCTCTTCTCTCTTAAGAATGTAGCTTCCCACTGTGCTGGAAATGACTCAGCATAAAGTGTTATAAAAATCAAGGGGTAAATGTTATTGTTGCAAAACTTTTAATAGGGCTGAATGAATACTTGGATACTTCCAACTTATTTATTTATAAAGGAAATTGATTAATTGATACAAAAGGCACCAACTTCTGTTCTTCTCCTTGGGGTAAGTTTAAGAAAATTGTTCCAATATATAATCCCACAGGAGGTCATTAGTCATCTTCAGAAGCGGAAACTTCTTTAAGAAAAAAATAATATTTTAGACCTTCTAACTCAGAGATTTCAGGAAGAATCCATTTCTGCTTTCAGAATCTGCAGTGATACAGAATTATCACCATGAACATAAATACACTGTAATTTCATTTGGAGGGAACCTGTACCTTCAATACATTAGTCAATATTTCACAGAACTTATTATGTCTTCTTTTGTCTCCCATTTTTCTCTCTGGCAGAGTGGTATCATAAAAACACAGCAGAAGAGAGAAAATAAATCCAATAATTAGTATGATAAGGTTCTATTCTTATGCAAAAATATTGGGGTTTTTTAAGTTAAAAAAAAAATTAGAAAAGTCTCTTTGTTAGCCTAGAAAAGCTATGCAATCAAAAGGAAGAATGGAAGTGCATAGTCTGAAAATTGCCTGAATTACCTTTATTTTCTGGCAGGAAGCAAAGAGAAACAGAAGTTAAAATCTTACTGAAAAAAAAAAAGGTCTTCTATATGCTTGAGTGTGTTTTCGTGCCTCCTTAATCATTTTGGTCTCAACTCAATAAATAATGGAGATCTAGAAATAGGAGGAGCCTTAGGCAATTAAAAGTATAGTATAGTACACAGAAATCTTATCTTTTTTTTTCTTTTGGAATTATTGTTAAGAACCATGCTCTATGGTTCATGGGGCCACCTTACTGCTGGCCAATAAATGTGATGTATTTTAAAATCAAACCTGTTACTCAGTTAAAAATCAACCACAAAGATTTCTCCCTGAAAGTGTAAGGAATGCTTTGTAATCAGTTGTTTTATAAGGTAGTTTAACATAGTTCGGCAGATGGCTCATGTGTACTGCAAGTCCAATAATGTACTATGGGCTTTAAGAATGGGATTTACATTCTGGCAGAATTTTGTTTTGTGTATATACATCACTATGATTTAATAAAAATCTTCTTGATATACCCCTGTGGCATTCCACACTGCAATATAGTCTTTGTTTTTACAGAAAGGAAACAACAGAATTGAAAACTAAGCCTAGGAAGGCCCAAAACACATATAGCTGTTGTGTGAAAAACAGGTCATTCTTTGTAGCAGCCCCGTATAGCACATGCAGATGAACAGCATCTCAGTCACTCTTTACTTTCTCAGTCAAAAATTAATTAAAAAAAAAAAAAAAAAAAAAAAAAAACTTTCAAAAAAAAAAAATNAAGAAAAAAAAAAAGCTTGCAATAAATACAATCCAGTGTGCAAATGAAGAAATAATTTAAAGAAAAAACTTTAAGGTTTTTTAACTGTGCAAGCTTCTGTTCATGAGGATTTGGTTCTTTGCATATTGTTCCTCCACCAGCCCACACTGCTCCTAATGCTTCTGATCCAAGCAAGTCCTAACAGAAAGAAGGAGAAAGAAATATTGAATCTAGTCCAAAAGTTTGAATTCAATGGTTGTGCCAGACAGACATTTGTCTATATCCAGGGGACCACTTATATCTATACCCAGATGACAGTGCTTATGATACATGGGCAAGCAGGAAGGTAGAAATGCAAGCGTGGATGGCAGACATAATCCCAAAATATGAAATGGGTCAAATTTTGATTTTAGGCTTAAAAGAGGAAGGGTTGACAGTTCTGGAATGAGAAGTAAACCCAATGAAAATATACTGAGATATATTGTCAAAGCTCTAGATTACATGACAGGGGAAATGTGCAATATCTGATAGACAAAATGTTTTATGGAAGCACCTTATATGTTATTTACATTGCAATACTGTTTTATCTTTTTGTAACTTCCTGGGTCCTAAACTCCTAAAGAACATAGAAAGGCTTGCCCATTCGAGTAAAAATGTTACAAATCCAAAGTATCATTAAATGATATTCAACACACAGAACACTAAGCTTTAAGCAGTTCTAGTAAACAACAGTATCTTCAGTGAAACTCCTGGGATCAGTACTTAATGATCTGTCCCCTCTCAGCAGCTGACAAGTTGCTGGTATGCTGAGCAGTTGACTCATGTCTAGCCTCAATCAGAAAACTCTGTTGGCCAAAGAGAGACTGCAGCTTATAAAAATCCGAGTTTGTGCCCATGGGATATTTTTGATAGGGTGCTTTTCTTTCAGTTCTGCTCAGCTCACAGGGGAACTTTAAAATACAGTAATATTTACTGCATTCACTTTTAAGTAAGAAATCTACCTTTTGCTGATTTTCAATATATTATTTTAAAATTCCATTCCTGCTTTGAAAAACAAAGGTGATGAGGAGAAAGTCCGGCGGGGAAGGTTTAATGATCAAAGCTTTAGAATTCCCTATAGGAACCTTATTATTGCTATTAGGAACATTATTCCCAGGGGGAAATTTTCATTTTCACCAGAACCCAATTTTCCGAAGTATTCTTAGTCAAGAACTTTGACCTTCTAGGAAATAGGAAATACACTTCCATTGCTGCTTCCTAAACAGGGTTATCATATTTAGTTTCTTTTCAAGTTGCTGTTCTCAGTGATACTGGCATAGTAGATGGTTTTCATTTAATACTTGGCCTGTGCATGCTGTATTCCTGTGGCTTATTCCAAATCATGATAGTGGCAAACAGCACAGAATGCAGGAAAGGTTGGAGAGGGCTGGTAAGAAAAACACTTGGAAAAATCTTATTTGACTTTAACACTAATGAATCCTCGAACTTTGCCAGCTATTGCTTCATAGAATCTTTGCTCTGACACTTTCACGTGGATGGATATGTCTTCAAAATCTAAATGCTTCTATGGAGAAGAAAGTTTTGGAAGATATATTAGTGGGAAGAGAGAGAGCTAATCTGCATAGTGTGAAGATACACTATTTGTATGTCTCAAGTGGTTCCCAGGATGGAGTCCTATAAAAGATTGACCAGAGGTGAAGTGATAGACAGAAAGTGAAACAGCTTCTTAAATAATTCCTCATGGCTGTTCACAGCACTAGTTCTGATTTCATATAACGCCATTTTCCAGAAAAAAAATAAGATTCCCTTCTGAAAGTCCTTTCTTTTCCAGTGTACACAGTACTAATAGAGTCATCCCTAACTATATATACAAAGGCAGCTTTCCATTGTAATTCAACCCATATCTGTGTATAGCTAATCAGAACATCTACTGACTGCATGCATAATTTAGTGATGGATAGAATCCCTTAAAGCAGCAATGTTATTACATACCAATGTAATATGGCTAAGGATACAAAGATAGGGCTTTCAAGATACATATCCTGCTGGAACTGCAACAAGTCATCAATATAAATAATCAGTAGCACACATGAAAAAGGAACTATATTGCTCTGTCACAGTTCCTGGAGCATTTCCTGTTGCTCCTCTGGGAAAGGTGAGCAGTTACCAGGTACTATGCACTGAAGGACAGGTTAGATGGAAACTGCTTTGGTTGATAAGCAGAAGGTTAGGATTCAGAAGGTCAAAGTTTAATGTCCAGATCTGCCATAGATTAGTTGATATATGGAAGATAATTCAGGTAGCTATTTTATGTTCCATTTTCTTGAAGTGCAAACTCTAGGACAGGACTTGCTGTGGGTAAAACACCCTGTTGGGTCACTTAGGCACAGTGATTCATGACTCTATGCATGCTCAGAGTTCCTGAGTACCAAAGAGTTGAAGGGTCTGTTACATCCATGCTGCTTTTCTCTTTAACCTGGGAGTGCTTTCAGGAACAGCGTTTATACCATACATTTGAGGAAAACTCTGGAAACTAAGCAGACTGCATCACAGTCTTCTTCAAACTCTTTTTTTTCCCTGCCCTCTCAATACAGAGCAGATGCAGTAAATTATACTTCCCTTTCCCCTTCCCAATGCATAGCGGGAGTTATAATGCCAGGTTCTTATTTACAGGACATATATCCTTTTAAGCCTCTAACTTACTGCAAAGGGGTCCATAAGCAGTGATGAAAAATGAAAAAACAAAACAAAACGAAAAAACCCTACACAAATTTGCATTTTTAAATCTGACAATGTTGCAAATTTTCCAAATTTTCCAATTTCTATCGTGAGCCGTGAAAAAGAAAACAATTCTCCCACGCACTGATGCTGACTCATGCACTGCAGGATTACTGAGGCATTGCTTCCCCGGAGGATTATTCAGTTACTCAGGGAAAACTGTAGGATAATTGTCCCTTCCTTTTCATGACCATTCATGAAAACACCTACTCAATATTTTGCTGCTGCTGCGAGCAACCTCTCTGAGCTGTGTTCTGGCAGGGAGATACTTCTCTTCTGATTTAACTTTTTTTTTTTTTTAGCTTCAGAAATGTAAATGGCCATGAGAAACCTAGTGAGCTTCTATCTGTCCAAAATCTGGAGAAAGACCATGTCTATTGCTTTTTGGCTGCTTAAGACAAAAGGCTGTAAAAGAGTTACTGCAGATTGCTTTTAATTCTCTGTAGACTAATGCTGACGGTTGAGTTTCCAGTGTGCAAGTCTCAGCAATATGAAGACAACAATGAGAACAGAAGCCTGCCTGTTACAGATGTATGACAGATATTAAAGATATATAAATTAGGCTATTAATTACTGTGGAATGAGCTTGCAATAAGTGTTTGTTTGTATTAAGGTTTTGCTCAGTGAACATGAAGAATTCAGACTTTCATGAATTGCGAAGTGATTTTTGAGGCTAATGATAATTACAGTGTTGAAAGAGAAAAGCAGCCCATTTCATTTAAGAAAAATATAAAGAAACGAAAGAGTTGACTCCTGGAAATTGCTTCAAAAGTCAGTCTTCAAAGCATGCTACAAAATGTTCACCACCCTTGGAGAATTAGATTTGAACCCACCTCCCAAACTATTTTTATGAGCAATATTTTTTAAGTGCCCAACACCACAAGCATTTGTAGAGGTGATTATCTTTATATATGCAAATAAATATTTAGTAATGGCGTTATAATCTGTACAAAATTGTTTTCCTTCTCTAAATCCTGAAGGATGAGGAACTGTCTCTGTAGCATGAAACTAACATTTAACTCCTCAGGTAAAACAGATTTTCAGTGATGCTTACTGGTGTTTTAAAATAGTGCTGTCGATTTTACAGAAAATATAAGGAAAATATTATTTCTTAGGGCAAAAATTTATTTTTTTTATGGCAACTGTATCCTCAAATACACGAAGCTCAGTGTGGTTTCAAAACTACATGAACATTAGACCTGAAGGCTAATTCCAATACTTTGAAGAAATGTCTGTTCTTTATTCCTCCTGCATTATGTACAAAACCATCTAATTCCCACTCCCTCCAGTCCCTCACTCTCAGATAAGTGCTGTGGACATGGTTTTCCTTTTTCCCAGCCAGCCAGCACCTTCCTTCCTGCTCAAAGACCTTGCCTGACATTCAGGCACATGGGTTGTAAGCCGAGCTGCCGCCCTCCTTGGCTCTTCGCTGTCCTCTAAGAGTATTGCAAACACCGTGCTGATGATCCAGTTAGCCCTAGGCCCTTGTTCTGCAGAACAGCAAGGCATGGGTTTCATTTTAACCATGATTGCAGGGAGATTTGTTATGTGCTAATAGTTAATAGGTGTATTATTAAGTCACGAGGATCAGGCCTCAATGAACATGCCCTCACTGGTATGTAATGTTACACTTGCCGGGAACTGAAAACAATTTTGAAACTGCAGGATTATTTTTATTCTACTCATTTACAAATAAACTAATTTTCCCTAATTTTTGTGCTATATTTATAGAAAATCTATCAGCTTGTCCCATATAATATTTTTTAAGTGTCTTATTTTAAATCTCAACATTTGTCTGAAAATTTGTAAGTACTAGTAATTGTCCCACAAAATTTAAGGTATAAATAAAAAATATCTTAACCATGCCTTGTTTTTGCACAAAACTTAATCTCATTGGCAGACCAATTTTAATTTAAGAATGTAATTTTCTGCATGATGTTTACCAATATCCAGACAGCTTTCTCCACTCCATTGCCAGGATTCTCAAAAGAGCCAGTGTTCTGCAGAGCAGAAAGTGAGGGGCTGCTATTCCAAACATCATCAGATCCCCTGCAGAAGACAATGAAATACTTATTCAAGATTGCAGACCACCATATCAAAGTCAATAGACCTTTGTAATTTATGTGAGCTGGAACTGTAAAGTATTTGCTACTCTGAAGGTTTTGCATCCTTCCCTATTCTTTAAGCTGCATAGTATGTCTAGGGCACAAAAGAATTTACTCTTTCTTCTTTAATCTGTTGGTTTAGAAGGCATATAAAACACGTATTTTTCTGTTATTTCTGGCATATTAACATTTGTAGCATTAAGCACTGTAGCATTGTGGGAACAGATGCATTAAGATTCACTAGGATTGTCCAAAATGAACTCTGGTCTTCCCTGCTGCTTTTTGCCTGGATGTGCACGCTGTTATTGCCCTATTCTTTTCCCTCTGTTCCCTCCCATTCCTATTGTTGCTATCCTTATGGCATGGTAAGTATTTCAGAAGATTGCAACTGACCAGACTAGAAGACCACCCTTAAACCATTATAGCCTGTGAAAATTGTAGAGAGGATTTTTGTGCATCAAATTAAAGAGAAAGACTGGCATTTTAATTTAAAAAGAGGCTACATGTGGTTCTTCATACCACACTTAAATTCTGTCCCATCTATAATTTTCTTCTGCTGAATAAACCATGTGCTGAATGTCACCTCAGAGTTCAACTGAATCTAAACTTGACTGTACCCTGAATATTGAGTTTTTAATCTTTTATCCTCCTCTAAAAGTTGTGCAGTGCCAACTGTCTATGTACTGCGATTGAATGGTAAGGTCTTGGCTCTGTGGTGATTTTGCCACAGGATTCAGAGTTTCACCCAATCTATTTCATATACACCCCTTTTGATCTATCCTAAGTACATTCACTGCAGCTTTTAGATTTAACCCTCAGATTAAATGCTTTACCTTCTTTGTCAGACAAAAATAAATGGGTGCATTTTAAGCCATACAGTGTGATGTCTTTTAACTACTTGATGAACAGCAAAGGACAAAACAGGGGGGAAATCTGGATTTTCTAATATATCAAAATTTAATACGAGGTATCAGGTTTGTTTTCCAGATAAAATTATGTTATCACTATAGAAGTAAACAAGATACTTTTAGAACTGTATGAAGTATAGGTATTGATTTTTTGAAACGTAGTATTATGCAGCTCTTGCCTGACAAACTTTCTGGATATATCATTGTCTAGCCTTTGTTCAAAGCCTTGCTTATTCATTTTTCTGAGGAAAACATCAAAGTTAGCACAAAACCAGCTCAGTTTCTGTGCACATTACTTTGCCTTGCCCTGTGTTTAAAAATGCTATGAAACTTGTCTGGATTTGAGGGTTGAAACATGCAAAGCTGATGTCTCTTTCTCAGACTGGAGATTATCAGGTGCTCCACCAAAGAGAAAATCAGCCCAGCCTACCTAGAGCAGAAGGCCTGACACGCCTTGTAACAAGCAAAGCAAATGTTCAGAATTGCTGCTCAAAAACATGCAAGAATTGATGAAAATACAAGGCAGAGAATAGTGAGTCTGCGCTCAAAATTCTTTTGGGGAAAAAAATGACACATACAAATGATCTCAACTGGACTTTTGGAGGTTGGTTCAATACCTCTTGGAAAAGCTGCTTGAGAAGCAAGAACACATCACTGCAGGGCAGGGGAAAGGAGGGACACACCACCTGTGCTGTGGCTGGGGAGCAGTTGGTGTGCTGTGACCCTGTCATGGTGCAAAGCTGATATGTACTGTGGGAAGAGGTCCTCACTGTGTCCTCCGCTTCCATAGCTTGTCCCTAACAGACAAGGCTGGATGGTACTTTGGACTGTTGATTCCCTTGGCCAAAGAAACTTTACTCACCTCTGTACTTTAAAGCACAGCCTGCAGGGTGCAGAAATAGCTGGTGACAGAGGAGTAAAGATACCATTCCAGAAGCAAAAGTCAGCAGGTGAGTGTGCCTTGGACATCTGTGTGTGTCTTTGCCATTCTGCATTGTCAGGAGATACCTGCAGCACTGGGAAGGGAACGAGTCTTTCCTCTGTTGTAAACTAAACGATTTGTGTGACTTTGCTGTTTTTTCTTATCATTAAGCCTCATTTTAGAGAGAGAGCTTTTTGGTTTACTTTTCTCCCTAGAATTAGGGTATTTTTCACCAGTCTTCCCTTGGTTTCGCATTTCAAATAGATAATATAATGGCATTAGCATGTTATTCAACGACAGAACAGATGTACCAATACACCTACCAGACAAAAGAGATTTGGTGTACATGCAAACATGAATGAAAAACATTAAAGTTGTAAGAAGACAGGAAAAAAGAGAAGAATTTAAAGCATCACCTGTGCCAGTCTACCTTTAGAAAAGGTATAAAAAAATTATACTGTACAAGTAATTGAAGTTTATTTTATTAGCTGTCCATATAGTACTGCTATGGCAGAGACGCTGTGATAGCAACTGATACACAATACAAATGAAATGTGGGAGTATTTCTCATTGCATTATTTTCCTCAGTGTTTTTTAAACATTGATTTGGTTCTTTTTTTCATTTCATACTCTACAAATTGAAGGGTCTTGCATTTTACAGTATGTATACACAGGGTGAGGGGACACACAATTACTTATAACACGAAAACTGCACATGCAAATACCTACCTGGTTTCTTAATTTGTGCACCTACTGTCTGAATTTGGCACCTATGGATATCAGCTATGGGTTATTAGGCTTTATTTTTAACTATTTAAAAAGACAGAAAAAGTTTAGTGGCAGAAGAAATGACCTTTCTACTCCCAGCAGAAATAATGTTCTGTAAACCAGCCATTTTTCCTACCTCAAAAATCTGTAATTTTGTTTTGCTTTCTTATGCTGCAGTCTTCATCCTCTGTGTCAACACTTGAATAAATTTCACAACTGTAAGAAGCTGTGGGGTCCAGGCTTTTGGTTAGGACCCGAATCCTATCCTACAAGGTGTTTGAGACCTTTTCCCCATATGCTCATTGCGGTTTCTTCTCCAAGGACCTTCTACTTTTTGCAATCATTCCTCATTGCTAGGTTTTCTCATTGGCCATGGGAGTACTCAGAAGCACAGGTGAAACTGATGCTCACCTTTCACAGCAGCTGTGGTCCTTTTCCTCCATTCCTCCCTTTCTCTAGTGACACTATTTATTCCCCACATCCCCCCCAAACATTTCCTGTATGTATTTATCACAGTTTGTATTCTTTTGGGTGTGCATGCAAACAGGTGAAAAAATGCAGTTGACATTTTGGCCTCAGAGGGGACTGGTTTATAGGCATTTCCATGCCCCTCTGCTGCAAAGATGTGAAGAGGCAGCTGAGAAAATTTTGTTCTCGGCTTTCACATGTTATATGCTTAAGGTCAGTGGGTTTGGCACTTCTAAGGAGTAGAACTGTTGCAAATAAACTTCACAGGAGCAGAGAACTTTATGAAGTCAAGACTGAGTTAATGAAGGCCTTTGAAGATTAAGATGAAGGCCCGGAGCACAAGAACCAGCAACAAAAAAAGCTTGATTTCCTTTGTGTACGTGTTAGAAGGCTCATCCAAGTTACTGGGAGTGCCTAAGTTTTATAGTGATAATAATCCCATTTGCATGAACCCTACACATTTCTAATGCAAAAAGAATTCTAGCTCTGTTTTAGTAGTTATTATGGATGCTTTCTAGGAAATCAGGCTAAAAATACTAGCACATAACATTACATCACCACAAGATAAAGTCTCCCTTCAAAACATGTTATAGTCAAAGTTGATTTTCATCAGCCCTGGTGAATATTTGGGCTTAATTCTACAACACTAAGATGTTCTTGCTGACTTGTCTATGGAGGGGCAAGAGTCAGCCACAGCAAGGGAAAAGAAACACACACATACCTGTCGAACGGGTTAGTGGTCTCTACCAAGACATTTGTACACTATCTACTTACAGCTGTGCAGATGGAGAGTTAACTATGGTATTGAAATCCTACATGTGAGATGCTTTGTTTGCGAGGAGTCAGGACGTGCTGAATGTATGCGATGCCAGTGTTTTAATGGGTTGGGCTATAATAAAATTAGAGTGCAATTAATGTACATAGCTCACTCAACCCTAGGAGCTCTGAGGTCTGAAAAGGGTTTCAGAAACAACTTAAATTCAGGTGAAACTAACATTTCAAGTATTTCATCACAGAGCGATTAACAGTTTCACGGGTATAAAAGAATATTTCATAGGCATCTTTAGCAATCTGACAATAACAGGATTTGGTATTACAGCATTATGAAAACTTCTTTGGTTGTCAGCACTCTAGCATAGCACTTCTCATGTTAATCAGAATATTTTTCAGGACAGTGATTTGTTTGATTATTGTTTTGTCTGTATTGTTTGTTCTGTCCAATAGTCCATCACTCCATTCAGTAATGTTTTGTTTCTTAACTAATTTCAGCTTTATTTCATTACTGGAATTTGTAAGCAACAAAGAAAAGCCTTTTATGTTTCTTTCCTAGTGATACTCTGAACTGTACCATTTGTTGTACTGAGTACAGCAGAAGAATCCAGAAAACAGTATCCAGTCACCATAACATCTTGCCAGCAGCCGAATTTGTGTTTTGCTGGTGGACTCACAGCCAGATACTTCACTGAAGACGATTTCCTAATGGCTTCAGCTGATTAGTTTTAGAGAATTCTTAGCTTGAACAAATACTATGCACACTTGAACCGGTAGAGCTGAAAGTTCATCCAAACAACCAAGTACCTTCCTCATCCCATGCTGGAACAAGTCTAATGGCCTGCAGTTCCTTCCAGACTCTCTGATCTCAGATGCTGTCTTGGGGAAAAATGAAACAGCACCTGCTATCTATGCTAGGTAATTAGTTTATGGCACATACTTTGTAACCAGCTGGAAATTCATCATCTATTTAATTGCTGGCATTGGAAAATAGTGTGTGTTACTTCAGTTGAGGATTTTAATTTTCTTCCTGATACTGGAGAACTGTAGAACTTCACTAATATACAAGCCTTTAGTATATTCCTTTTTTATTATTATTATTTTTTTTTTATTTCCCAGTGCACAGGCAAGCAATAATCACAGATTCTTGGATCCAGATGAAAGGAAAGTCTTCTTTTAATTTCCTCCACTGCAGCTGTCCTGTGCTGAAGCCATTAACCATACCTAGTGGGTGCGTTCTGGCTGTGGGAACACTATCAGTTTTGTGCAAACCCCATGGAAGCTTCTGCTAAACACTGCAGAGATCACACTCAGTGTTCCTTACAGTTTGACAGCCTTTCTGCTCCACTTCATCTTCGCTTAGCCTTTGGCAGAAAACTCAGGAGGTACATAGTGTTTGTGAAACTAGGGCAGAGTTCACCAGGGCTGCTGACAGATGCACTTAGAGATTCAGATACCAGCATATTAAAAGGAAGCATTCCCATCCTGCGCACTGGTATCGCACCAAGCAGGCAAACAGCTGAGTGACTATGGACAAATCACAAAAGAAACCCATTTCAAACAGACCACCAAGGGTCAGCTGTTCTTGGACTGAGCTGAAAAAGAGGAATTTTTTCCCCCATTGAATACTGGCTGAGTGTGGTATCAGTTCGTCTACTAAACTGGAAACAGTCTCTGCTCTCTGGCATGCAAAATGGTGGTAGAAAGCAGAAGAAAGATTTCCTCAGCAGTGAGTTGCAGGCTGGCCACCTCTGCTGGGTGGACTGAGGTGGCTCAGGATCACGTGTGGCACTTCTGTGTGCCTGGAGTTAGAGGAGCGAGTTTTTTCCTTGGCTGTCATGCTGTTCCGACAGGAGTTAGTGTTATGGTGGCTCATTCATATTTCAGAGCACTAGCTGGAAAGTGACATAATCTAAATGTGTATTGGGGGCCTGAGTGGTATATATACTGTGACCCTTGTTACTCTATTCTTTGTTGCAAGCTGCCTCTAGAAAACAATAATCACAATTAGAATTTTGTTCTGAAATGTAGACAAGAAGTTGTGAATATGCAGCAAATGTGCTATAAGCAAACTTAAGAAAAACTAGTAAAAATAAAAAAGTCCAGTGATTCAGAATGTAAGTGTAGGGAAAAATGTAAAAAATCAGGCATTATCTGGGAAATCTTGATAAAAATATTTTTCCTGGAGATCTCATTTTCTGTTTCCAGGAAATGGGCAGGTAAGATACCAGAGACAATGGATTTCTGAAAATGATTTTCATTTTTCATGGTCTCAAGTCCCAACCATGTTACACATAGCATGTCAAAAGAATGGCGTCAGGTTTCCTTGTGGATCAAACACACTTGTAGGGGATAGTTGCACAGCCTCCTCAAAAACTGTCTCTTTGTACTCACTCCAGGGTTTTAAATGCAGAAAAGCAGCAGAGCCAATAACGAACTAATGGGGCTTAGGACTCGTGGAGTTTACAATGTAAAAATACCCAAAGTACGGTCAGTGATGGGAAGCTGAAACAAGTTGACCAGAGGCCAAAACTGTACATTTTTCATGCACATAGTGATGTAAATAAACTCAGTCACGGGATATTATTCACATGTAACATATGCACTCTGGCTAGAGGTCAACATGTTCTACCACTAATAAAAATGGTGATGTGCAAGACTCAGACCCACATTTGGCTTGTGTTATGAGAACAGAGGAAACAATTCCTGCTAAGGTTAATACACATATGTGTATACATGTATAAATGTATGTATGCAATACATACATATATGTAAGTGCATGTGATTAAGGCAAGGCTGAGAGATGTTTCCTGAGCAATAGCAAAGTTGTAAACATGGTGTTATGTAAACTAGGAGGAAAAGCATTCACTACATGAGTCCAATTTTGCACAGCTTGTACTTAGAAAGCCAGCATTGTTTGGGCTTCTTTTCCTGTTCTGGGGCTGGATCAGAGTTCTACTTGACATAGCATTACATTTTCAGTGATTGCTTTTGACAGAGATACAGCAAGAGCAATTTAGTTACTATCTGATAGAAGAGAGCTTGGAGCTGCATAGACCCTATTTTTAAATGCTTTTTGGGCTAGGCTGAGGTAAAGATGGACAGTTGTCCATACGCTGCCCTAATGATGCAAGATTACAAACAAGATCTGAAAGATACTGAAGGTCTCACGAAACATTTGTCAGAAGCTGACAGGATAAGGACAGAGGGTTTCACCCATGTAGCTATTACATTCACAGATCTAAGCCAACCTTGTGCTCCAAGCAGAACTAAATCTGAAGTCAGGCTGTGTGATTCAGGGCCATGATCAGTAACGACTTGGAAATTTCCAAGCATGGAAGTTCCACAGCCTCTTTGAACAAGCTTATTCCAGTGCTTCACAGCACCCAAGGATTTTTTTCCTTTATATTCAACCAGAGTTTCTCTTGCTGCAGGCTGAGGTCATTGCCTCCTGTCCTTTCCCTGAACACTTCTGAGGAGTCTGGTCTTTCTGTCTTTTAGGTAATTCCTCGTTGGTCACTAAAGACAGCTCCATCTCCTCTTTGACTTTTCCATATTGAATGAAGTCTCTTAATTTCTCCTGGTATACATTTGTGCCAGTCACCTAATCTCAGTGGATCTGTGCCAGCTGGTTGCAGTTTGTCCATTTCTCTCTTGTACTGGCAAACCTGAATCTTAACACCGTTTCCCCCCTCACTGGAGTTGAAACACTGAAATTTAATTAACCACACATATGTTATAAAGGCAGAGTTAATTGCCATGTAAGTCAAATATCAGGTTGAAGGTGTAAGATGTGTTAGCTGTTTCCAGTAGTGAATCATCATGATAAGTTTCTGAGAATCTAGTTCAGTAAGTAAGTAAGAAGTCCGAGATGGCACAAAAGGCCAATGTCCAAATAATATAAAAGAGAAATTTTTATAACAGAAACTCTTGGTTTTTTATTGATGGTTTGTGCTAAGCTATTTTTGTTCCTTGCAAGACAACCATTTCATACCTTAGTGGTTTTGAATTTGCTATTTCAAATTTAAATGTCAGCTTGACTGGAAAAAAAATTATCCAGAAATCACTAAAAGGAAAAGCCTGTGACAGTTTTTTTTTTTTTTCTGCCTTACCTAGAATTTTGGTTCTCTTTTAATTCCGTATAACTTGATGTTATATGCAAAAGGCATACAGGGGGGGTGTAGATTCATTCAAGAGAGGAACTCAACTTTGATGCAGCATCATCTGTATTTCAGTGTAAGTCCCTAGACAATTATTAAGGTATGAACAATTTCAAGTCGTAAACTTTCCTGGTGTACTTACAGTGTTTCAGTCACTGGCATAACATGTACTTTTATAACATGGAAATACTCATCCTTCATAAGCATGTTCCAGTTGAGTTAAAATACAGTTGCTAAATGAAGCAAAGATTTACCTTTACAAGTACTAATCCTTGTCTCAAATATAGCCATGAATGTTGATACAATGTTTATGAAAATATTTTGTTTACATAACTTCAAAAGGACAAGCCAACTATTTAATAATAAATAAATAACAAAAAATTATTGCAGGACCTACTCAGCATTCCACTCCAGTCCCGTTCTGACCAAGGCAGTGCTGACATTGGCTTTGGTTTGACTGTTAGATAGGCCACTGATGCCACTAAACCTGTCTTAGAATGCATGCGTATTCTGCAGTGTTGCTTTGAAGTATTTCACAGTGCAGTGTCAACAGAAAACTCAACTCCTCACATATGAAATTGTATTTGTGAGGTTCTGTGCCCTAAGGCCAGACTGTCTGGGTAAAAATCAACATAGTTAATGGGGGCAAGGACCCTCCTCCTCCTGCTGTCAGGAACACATCTTCTATCTCCTTACGCTGTGGAGAGAATAAGTCAACCAAAGGGAGAAAGATAAGTGATAGGACTGCAACCCCTCTCTAATGTTTGTTTTTTCCTGCCCTGTTCCAGAAGATTATTGTCACAGGAAATGCAGCAGTCTCTGCAGTCAGAAAGATATGGATACACCATTATGACTGGCTTGCAATGGGAAGAACTCTTGATACTCAGAGGTCACTTGCGGCTGGATCCTTCTAACCTTCTCATTTTTGTAGTAGTCCTAAATAGAAGGAAGTCTCTCACTGACACTGTCCCTTCTCTGTTGCAATATAAAAATGAAGTAAACATGAGAAAGAAATCATCTTTGGAATGTTTGCAATATATTTTGAAAGGTTCTATAAGTTTATGTACATTATCTGGAAACCCAGCTGTGCTCTTTACTCCTCCTGTTCTTGATAAGTCCCTTACTCAAATGGAGGGCAGATTGAAAGTCGTTCCACTGACGTTTTGAACTTTTATCTGCTGGTGCTTATCTCTTCTGCCACACAAAATACGTGCATGAGAACCTTAATTTCGGCACGTTAGCAGCAAAAAGAGTAAAAGAAGAAATGTCTTTCATTCAACTATTCTTGGAAAACCTGAGTGCTAGTGCGTGAGTACAGTCCAGAAAATCAGAGAATATCAGTGTAGAGCACACGCACCTTCCTTCAACAGAATGAAAGACTTGCTTGCTGCTGCGTCTTTCTCAGTGTACACAGCACAGAATGTCTTCTATGCCAATTAACGCTATACGTCCAGTAACAGGTTTGCTGCTGTTATTACTGCTGCGGTGTCTAGCAACCCAAGTAATGAGTGAGGTTTCATAATGGGAGGCACTTCACACAGACGGGGCTGTGTGTCAGCTTCGGAAACCTACACTCTGTACCAGCAAAAGGGGTTAATAATGAAGGTGAAGGGATAAACAATAGGCAAGGAACTGAAGACCCCCATGAAAGGCTGGATGAAGCTCACTCTCCTTGCAGGGTCATGACCCCGCTGGAAAAACCTCCTCCCTCCTGCTTCAACCTACACTTTGTAACCAAATGGTAAATTCAGGCAGAGGCCTGTGATTTCCAAAGGACATCTGGAGGTCACCGTGAAAAAGAGCTCACTTCCATCACTTCATCAAGGGCGCTGCCCTGGCCTCTTCCCCCACAGCCACAGGCTGTTAACAAGCTCACCTCCTCATTGCTGGTGGGGAGCTTCCAACTCTTTGTAGAGCTCAGATTTGACAACAAGAGCAAACAGAAGCTGTCATGTTTGTGTACACCCCTCTCCCTTGTACCGATGTGTCTGACTTCTCTTTCTTATTAGATGAATCATAAAATTAATAAGTGTATTTTCTTTTAATAATAAATGCAAGTAAAATAAACATAAGGTCATATTTTCCCAGTATGTTGATTTTTAAGTATTTAAGATCATTTTCCATGTTGCTTACTAGATACAGCAGCACAGTTTGATGCTCTTACTGACCTGAAATAGTCTGGATCTGTGGAAAAACAGAAATGTTATTTAGAACACATGCACTGGGGTCAGTGACACTTGCAACTGAACAGGAAATGTAATGTCTAATTCTAGTGCCTAACATGAGGCATTATGTTAAGGACCATAACAGCCCATGACAGCCAGTGCATGACAGAACTTTTAATGTAAAGCTTTAAACGAGAAAGCCAATGTTTCCTAGGCTTTTAAAATGTTTCACAGCTTGAAACTACCTTAGGTACCAGAAACACAGCGTTTTATGGAATACTGGTGGGAGAAGACATTTTCAGTTTCACAATGGCGTTGATGAAACCACTAGCCTGACAGATGAAAACGTTACTGTTATTTGAAATAATACTGTACATAACATCATACAGACTACAAAATACTGAGCTATGTGTTAAAACAAAAGCCTCTTTATGCTGACAAATCTACAGTTCAAAGAACCAAGCGAGATTTGTTCAGTATTTTACTAGTGGGAGAAATTTTGGTATATATAGTATTTTTGACAACAGCAATTTTTTTGAGGGGAAAAGATTTGGCATTAAAAACTTAAAAAGAGCATGTCTTATTTAGTGGAAATGAATATCTTATGCTGATAGATATTGTGTTTCTTTTAGAGACAGACAAATATTTAGACTGTCCATTATTTGGAGGGAGGATATCGTCTTAACCAGAAACCCTAGTATCTATGAATAAAAATATTAAGCAAATGTAGTTTCAACATTGCCTTTTACTGTTAAAAGGACAGTTAGATACAGGGGTTTGGCGCAGCTTATGTTAAAGGTTTAGTTGCCTCAATTGCATGCAGCTTTTGTTATCGATATCAATATCATTAAAATCTGATTCAGTTCTACCTCTTTAAAAATTGCATTTAAAAATTCTTAAGAATTTTACCAACTTGAAAGAGTGATTACTTTACCCTGTAATCTTTGCAGTCAGCTCTTAATTACAGTTCCAGAATTTCTTCTAGTAGTTAAGGCATTTTGTTAACAATTTAGAGGCACAGTGGAAGTGATGAGAATCATCATGTTAATGAAATTCAGGTTTAATAATTAAATCCTAGTAACTAGAGGGGAAGGTATACTGTATAAAAATTCCTTCAAGGCCTGTGGTTCTGCAATTTCTGTGCAGTTTAAACCCATTACAAATTCTCCGAAGCTGGCTGCCCAAAGTTGTTGCTCTAAATTGCATAACCTCTATTGAACTGTGAAGTCATGTTAGTGGTAGCACTGAACACACTGGCGTTCAGTGAGGCTTCTACATGTTTCTCATTCACACTGCAACAAGTGACTGCTGCCTTATGCTGAAACCTTTGCTTTGGCATGCTTCGCTTAGTGGCAAAGTGCCTGGGTACAGACAGCTGTGAGACAGCATTTCTTCACTTCTCAAGTCAAGTAGCACTTATCTGTGCACAAAGGGCAGTGCTGGTAGTACTGAACAGAGGAAAAAGAAAGAAGAAGCCATTTGTTAATTTTAAGAACTTCTTCTATAACCAAATAAATTATTCTGTGGGAATGAGTTCATTTCTCTGAGCACAGGATGTTCTACATTAGGTAACTGTACAGTATCCATTCTACTGGATCACTAGCACTGACCACTGGGCTATCTATTATGTGGTTTATTCTTTCTTTTGGTCAGGTCACTTAGTTTGGCAAGCATTTGAATTCTATTTAATTAAAGCCAATTCAACAATGACGATTTTTCCTCATACCTTTTGCCGTTAGCAGAAGTATTCCATTTGCTAAAAAAGATTCTTGGTTTGGAAAAAGCTGATATTCTTTAATGTAGCTTCTGCCCCGAGGTGATCCCTTATGTAGAAACTCCAGCTCAGTAGGTTCGATTTTGTGACTTCTGGAATGTTGTGTAATTACAGAGGAACATCAATACCTTCAGTTGCATTATTGTAGTTGCTCATAGGTTCGGCCGTTTTCATTCTCAGACTCTGGTATAGAGGACTGGAGCTTAAGAAAGAGATTGTAAAAAAGCATGTGTTATATGTAATGTGTAAATGTAAATGTGTCTTTCCTCCTCTACTCTGCCACATGTGAGACTTCAGTGCAGAGTAACAAAAGCGCCACCCTTACTTGGGTGCAAGCTCAGGGAAAAGCATATAAAATTTGCAAGTTTGCTCATATCAGTGAGAAAACTGAGTAAAAAAAGCAAGGGTTTTACAAATGCCAGGAGAAAGTAAAATTACAAAGGTATTTAAAATATTGAATATTTAATAATAATTCTCTTAGAAGAAATGACCTGCATTGAACCTTAAGAGATTATGTTTACATGTATTTGTTTATTAATTGTGGGTACATGCAACATCTACTGTGGTCTATAGAGATATAAAACATATTTAACATCTTGTTGTGCTTTTTTTTTTTATTTTATTATTTTTTTAACATCACAGTGGCTCACTCATTCCTTCTAATGGGTTAAGCTATCTGTGTGCCACTGCACATCTGTGATAATGTAGTCTACTGGGCCTAGTCTGGACAGTTTTATCTTACTGAGTCCAAAAACCTATCCTGCCCTAACACACATATTTTATTTATAGGCTGGTAGGACAGAAGCCTTCCCATTCTTTATCTTTTATAACACTCCTCATAATGTGATATCAGGTAGTGGACAACTTGAAGTTAATTTCGGCTTCACGGATAACCTGTGGTATGACGACTTAAATATAAAAGCAGAACAAAAACAAGCAGTGGGACTCTAAGAGGGGAACAAAGTCTCCTGCTAACATCTCTGAAGCAGCTGCCTCTCTTGAGACAGAGTAAGTTATCACCAATTAAGTTAGTTACTGCTGTTTCCTCAGGGAGTGCGCAGTACAAATGACCTGAAACACGCAAGGTGTCACACATCCTTACAAAAATCCATGGTGTCCTTACAGTCAGGAAAATAAAAAGCGTCAGGGCCATAATTTCCACATTTCTACATGGCTTTTACTGCCTTCGTGTAAGGAGCAAATGTAGCTGAGAGAATAACCAGAAATTAATTTTAATTTTACACCGTGGTTTCCTAACCTACTGGTTCTGCTACAAAAATGTGTAGGCTCACTTCCACTCTCGGGCAGCACTGAGAGCTGCAGACTGCTGGTGCTGGAGGGAGGGCACTTTGGCCTTAGTGCTCCTCTCCCCCGCCTCGCGGAGGAAACCCGGGATTGCCCCCATATTGCACCAAAACTGGGCATCTGCTAAGAACAGGAGGTCAAGAGGATCCCCTAATACCTGCTCTGATCCTTGCTGAAGCAGGATGAAAAGACAGCCCACAGTAAAAGTCTTGAGACTGTTCGGTTGTTTTTGCCAGCTGAATCACTCTGATGTTTGTTGTGTGGCACCTGCAATATGTACCTGCATGGAAAGGGGTGCTCTGAGCCCTTTGTGTACCACCGAGTGTTTCTTATCTCTGTCCCACAGGCAACAGCTTAACCTTGGGGAAGCAGAGACCTCACACAGGTCGTGCTTTCCCGTACTAGACGAGGAATTAAATCCTAGAAATAAAAAAAATGCCAAAACAAAACAAAATGCCAGAAGCAAGTAAAAATATAATTAAGAACTGACGCATTCATTTTCTCTGTGTTTCAACATGAAATACAGTAGGTTTCGGTTTGGATGAGGCACCCATGCTAAATCATGCCCTTGCCTGCTTAAGTGAAAGAAAAGGAATATACTTTTTAAGCCTTTTTACCTTGTTTTTTTAGCAGATGGTATTAATATTGCCAGAGTCAATGTTCTGTCTCCATGCATAGCTATTGCACATACTTTGCAGAGATTTGGTGTTTTTATTTCTAGAAGCTTTAACAGCTCATCTCAGAACTTTAGAAATGACAGATAAAAGCAAATTTTTCAAGGTTGCTTACTGTTTTGCAGGACTCAATCCTTTTACAGCAAGCATTTTTTATTTATCAAAACCATGCTTGACATTATCACAGCAAAAGTGGTGACTGTGAACTGTATTTTTACACTCAGGTTTAGCAGATTTTCAGAGTTTCTAAGCCAACACTGTGAGTTCAGCTGTAGGTTTTCTTTCCCACCACTTTACATCCCTGATACTTTATAGGGCATTTTTGTGAAATCCTCAGGCTCAGAGGCAGCATCACATTCCCGGAGAATCCTTTTCCTATAGTATCAGATTAAAAAGTCACCTCAGGCTATGGGGTCACACATGGGTTGTGGAGATCACAGTGTACCAGCAGCAACAGCCACTCCTGTAGTGAAAAAAAACATGTTCAAGCAATCTAAAAATGCCAGTCACTGGGGATTGTGATTAGCAAAATTCATGTGCAAATGGAGAGAGTAGATAAAGGACTCAGAGGACAGCCCTGAAGAGGAAACACCAAGCAATGGGCATGCGCAGGAAAAAGGAACTTGTCTTTCATATATCTACTAATAATGTTATGTACTCCATGAAATAAAATATCCTAGGAGGTGACAAAACCGTAGAGTTTAATGTTGTTGCAGGAAGAAATAAGTTACTCTGAGAAATGTGTGTTTCTCATTCAAAGTTTAAAAAATTCTCTTTTAAATAGATTAATCTTTTAGATAATGAAGTGACCACGACTGGTTTGCTAAGCAGTTATATAATGCTATAGTATTTTAATTTGCAATTTTTCTGCCCTTACAGTAACAAAGGTGCAATCCATTTTTGCTTCAGTAGTTTATTACTCCACACTACAAAGTAGTAATTTCTTTTCAGAGCACATCATAGAAAACGGTGAGGAAGAAAAAGGATAAAATCTCCATGAGAGGGGACTAAGAAGAGGTGTTTTGCACAGCAAAGGACTTCCTGTTTCTACATCCAAAACCTTATCATAGGCACTGAAGATGTCACCTTAAAGACTCTTTAAGCCATTCACTGACGGATCAGAACAGTCCACCAACAGATCCATGACGTGTTCCCTGGCAGGGACAGACAGTGATGAGGCATACATAGAAAGTGAGGTGACTGGACTGAGATCACTTTCCTACAGGAATCTGAACTGGACCTGTATGTTTTTCTGTCAAATGCTTTAAAACAAGTCCTACAGTAGTTCTTGTTTGTGAGGTGTTTGTGAGGAAGAATTGCAGTGCATAGTCCAAAAAATCATGGAGTAAAATATTTTCACAGGTATAACTAATGTGAGGAGTGTACAGCTTAGCAAGGCAAAGTCTTAAAAGCGAGGCTGGATAGCACAGTCTTGCTGGGCCTCCAAGATTAGTAAAGGAGCAGCATCCTTAAGATAGACAAACTTGCAGAAGGTCTGATGCTCTGGTGTCCCAGGCAGCCACAGCTATATGTGAGCTTAAACCAGCACAGATAGCAGCTGTCTGTGTTCCTTAAAAATGTCACGACAAAGCTTAATGCAATGATAAACTATGCTCTCTGTCCCCGAAATTCAACAGTGTAGCACACACAGCATAAAGCGCCACAGCTCCATAATCATGTGTAACAAGGTACTGTGTTTGATTTCTAACAGATTAGCAGCTCCTACTGCTTGTTCTCCACTTGCTGTAGGAGTCTCTGATCTGACTGCCTTTTGCAATAGCAACAACGGAGTGAGAGTCTGAACGGCAGGGATCTGTGTTAATAAAACAGGATTATGGTCTTTATGAACCTCGGTCAAAAGCTGAGGATTACAACTTCAGATATAAACAGCATGCACAGTTGAACTGTTCAAAAGCAGAATTTCTGTTGGTAATTGCTTCTAGCAATGAAAAAAAGAGAACAAAATTATGTGATAGAGATATCAAGGTATCCGCAAGCAGAATGTTTCAGATTGCCAGCCAAAGTTGTGTAGGCTCTTCAACCTAGAAAGAGTTGAGTAAATATTTTGTGTATAACAACACCACAGCTAGTACTGCAGTTTAACTGTTTCCCAGCTCACTGCTCCTGGGAAGCAGCTAGTCTTTCTGCTCATGGGTGAGGGTTCCAAGAAGGGTCCCCAACCCCCTGCTTAGTGCACATGTGCTCTGAGGCCGAGCAGGCAGGAGGGGAGTCACTCCTTTCCCTGTGCCACACTACCAATGGTTGCTTTTTGAAGTATTTTTGCTAAATTATAGAAAGAACTGATGTTGAGTTCAGAAGCATCAAATCCACCAGAAAGTTGCGTGAGTTCAGGGGCTGGGTATTTAGCCAGAATTTTGTGCCTAGGAGATGAAAGGGGGTTCAGAAAAGATCCTGTACTACTCTCAACATGCTTAAACTCATCAGCGCTAACCTTCTGCATGCTCCTCGCACCGTCAGCTCTCATTGCCGCAAGGGCAAGTGACGCCGTCCTGCTGGCGCCCTGCAATACCTCGTGAGGGCCAGAGGTTTAGGGTTTCCTCAGGATCCTGTCCCGTGTAATTTGAGTGCACTATAAAGTGGGATATTGTATCCAGAAACGCTGCAGTTAGCAATTTGGGGATTGTCCATTTTGAGTCCAGAAAGTCAGTAATCAGTGATCACAGCGTAAGCATTTAGCATCAAGAGCTGCTTTTGAAAATTTGTCTCAGACTCTTTTTCCTCCCTTTATTACTCATTCCCAGTCCAGACTTCCTTTGCTAATATTAAAAAAAAACCACACCCAAAACCAAAAAAGAAAGAAAACCACAGATTACCATTTAAAAATCTGAAATTATCCTAAAGGGCATTCATTTTATATTTTCACACTGTTATATACATTGTAGCAGATAAATTATAACAAGCAGTCACTTATCAGCATGCTCCAAACTATGTAAACAAAAAAGTCCTGTCTCGATGTAAATTTATTTATTTGCTGACTAAAATCATCTGTGCTCACATTAAGACAAGACAGAAATGAGTTTCTCTGATAATTTCTGCCCAGAAGGACCATGAAAATTTGCCTGAACATAGAGTTCTGTGTCTTAGCAGTACAATGGGTCAGAAGCAGGAAAAAAGTAGCTATTCTAAAAATATGTATTCTTAATAAAAACCACAAACAAGATGGCCTTTTCTATCAGGATTATAAAAATCCATGGGAAAGAGCTAATTTTCCCTTGATCCTCATTAAATGCCGTTAGCAGTTGCTGCACTTACAGAAGTAGGTCTCTCTGTATAAAAAGTTGTGGTGGAAAGCAGCGAAAAAGCCTGAGGTACTTCTTTCTGAGGGCTTTCACACATAGCTCAGTGGAGCTCACAAATGTCCCTTTAAACTCTTTCAGCTTTGAAGCATTAACAGGAGAATCTTATTATCAGAAAACTAAGTATTTAGAGCTACTGGACAAACTTTTTTTGAAGGAAGGATTGAAAGCGCATAACCAAATCGAATTTTAAATTGCATTAGAAAATATTTTATATAACAATCCCTCCTGTCGTGTTTTCAGACCTCCAACACTGTTTCAGAGAAATAATCCTGCACAGCGAGTACTAATGCATCACGGGACCCTGTTCCCATAGAACTGAAACGTCTTAGTTTAATCTTCACCTAAACAAATATTCCCATAAATAAAATAGAATAATACTCTTAGTGTCATGTGCTGAGTCTTTTGAGTCACTTGGAAGAGTAAACAGAGCCCCCCTGCCTGTTCCTGCTTCCTTTGACTCCTGCTTCCTTTCCCATGTGCTTTATTTCTCTGACTCTTTGACCCATGCCTGGACCCATGCAGGTTCCACCATCCTTTCTTTGCTCTAACAGGATCGCAGCCCTGTGTGGGTAATGAACCACTGAAATGAGTTTGACACCTTTACTGGGAAAACTGTGGCTGAAACTTTTCTGCTTTGTGAGAAATAGTTCCGTGTGGGTGTCAGAGAGGCACTGGATCCTTTCCACAGAACAGCACACTGCTTCTCTTATCTTGACCTTTCTACCTCTTCTTTTATTCTCCACACTTGTTTTGAGCTACTGGATTCTTGGCTAGCTTTACTGTTTGCTACAGAATATGCATATCTAAAGATTTAGTATTTTTATCTGAAGCATGATGAGGAAAGAAATGTTTCAGTTAAGATATGAGCAAGACTAAGAGAAAAATATTCCTTTTGACTCATGTACCTCAAACACCTAAATCCAGACTTAATTTCTGAAAGCAGTTTTTCAAGAAATGAATTAAAAATATGGTAGCTCAGCAAGTGCTTCTCAGTTTGATTGCTGCTTAGACAATGTGTAAAATAAGTATGTAAAAAGACAACAATGCCACACTTAGAGGGATTTTTCTACTTTGATGTTACGTGCAGCTGGCATCTGTTTTGACATCACTGATGTCACAGAAGAATATCATCTATCTTTCTCTTTTTCCTTCTCCTGGTTATTTACTAAAAAATTATGATATTCACTGCTCCCTACCATACTGTGAATAAATTTTCACTATTATAGACATCCTGTAATGAGTTACGGTGAATATTAACCTGCAGAACATTAAATGAATATTAAATATTTAATGGTGAGTATTGAAAAGAATGGTGCGGGAAGAAAGATGTTATTTGTAAGAACTGATAACAATATGGCAAAAATCACAAACAGTAATGACACTTAGGTATCTTAATACACATTATTAAACAGATCTTCAGAAATTACAATGTCCTTTTGTGATATTTTGTGATTTTAAACATATATGGACCATGATACCAACTACTTTGTCCAACAAGGCTGTTTTGTGAGAACACACTGATTTTTGCTCCGAGTTTTTTTTACCAGGGCAGAAAACCTATTGATTCAATTCTAGTAATAGACATATTTTAGTATCATCTCTTATGACATTTTACAAATTCTTTTGATTTTTGAACTCCTATATATTTGTGATAGAGATTTGGATTCATACAGTTATGTTCCTCATGGAAGTGTTTGCATACCTGCCATAGCATATAGGAATTTTATTTTCTTGCCTCTTAAAGGCCTCCTAAGGAATAGTCCACGTGTTCCAAGGATATCTAGACAGTAGAATGAAAAAGCCTATGCCAAAATATAATATTGTGGATATTCCCTCCTGAAGCAGATGCACTTCACAATGCAGGGTATGATTATTTCAAGCCTGAAATAGAAATTAACACCTAGAATAGGGATGACCCAAAAGGCTGGAATGGCAATAAAAGCTCACAAAATTGACCAGAAAGTAAGAAGTTACAGTCCTCTGTGTACAGAATGAACATCTAGCTCTGCCAAATTGCAGGATTCACAGCAAAAGGAGATTTTATCTAACGTAATTTTGTCAAGAACAAGAACAAATTGCTGTGCAGAGAGATATCTAGGCTTCTCAGTAACCTAGAGAGATTTGTATTTGTCCAGGAAGTCTCTATTTGAAACTGGAATTGTGCTTCTTGCTCTATATCTGGGGGACAATGACTCATCTATAGAATAACCAGGGTCAGCATTAGGACACCCTGTTAAGATTAACAATGGACAGTTAATATGTGATTGGGAAATCTTCTTTATAGCCACTCTCTGTAACTCCCTGATTGATGTCTGTCCAAGCAAAATCCATGGTAAAAGAAAGTCCTACACAAAAGTTTGTCTGTACCTTTGGGTTGGACCTTGTCAGCAGAAAAGCAAAGAAGAAACATGGTTTATTTGAAAATTATAGCTGGCCAGAAGCATTACCTACAGACATGATTACCTGCTCATCTGTTGTAATGCCTGCTAATTAATTGGTGCAAATAAGATCAGGATATGAAAAGAAGAGCTCAGTTTTGCAACTGCTATTACAATTTCAAAGGTGGATAAAGAAGGAAGTGACCCCATGGTGGGCTGTTTTAAGACCTCAGTGAATGAGAAACCCTCTCAACAAATGGCTTCTAGTTTTGGTGGTCAGTGAGGAGAGAATGAAGAGCAATTTAACACTTGATGAGGCCATAAATCTTACTTAATATTAGGCAGATCCTGGTTTAGAGGCTAACAAAAGTGTTTAATTAAGCACATGAAACCAAGTAATGTTTCTGAAATGAAATGCCAGCATGAAACCATTTTGGCACAATTCTAGATAACCATCCATGTCTGCACACACTGATTATTAACATCTGCAGTTTCTTAAAAAGTTGTTCTTGATTCACAACACTGCAAAGAATGCTGAAAGTTCATCAGCCATCACTGGGAAATATGGCAGCGAGTGAACATCAGCAGCAAAGCAGAGGTGAAGGTCTCTTCACCATGGGGAGGAAGCAAAAGCCCCCTTAGAGAGCCGATAGCATCACCTAGGTAGAGGAGTCACTTCCTGAGTGGAAGCTGAAATCAGATATAATTCTAACAATATCCACCAGGAAATCACAAAAATCTGCAGGATTCATTGGTTTCTAAGAAAATTTAGATGTTTCCCTACATCTCAAAAGCTAACGTACATGGATTTTGTTTTCAGTAAACTCAACAAGGAATATGACAAAGATCCTGTTGTTCTTGCCTCCAAACTTATTCATGTTTCTTTATAAATTGCTACCTGATGAGCCATTTATATAACTGTGTCCCAAGTTATTTCCTCTTCTGTCTCTGCACCAACAATGTCTAATCTGACTTTGCTTCCTATAATTCTTATCCACTGCTCTATTTTAATGACAACATCCAGTCCAAAAATCAAAGTGAACAAAACCTAACATATCTTGCCTAGTATTTTAATTAATTGTTTTAATGTCCATATTTTTGAATATAAATCTAGTTATGACAGCTGCCTTTCTGAGACATTTTATTCACTGTTGTTCACTACATCAAATTTTTGGTCATTAGGATAGCTATGGCGCTTCCTACTTATTCAGATTTTCTACCCTTTTCCTCCCACGTAGACTATCAAGTACTCTTTCTTTTGATCCCCTCTACAGCCTTTTTATCTACTTACACGGCAACCAGGTATTATTGTGCCTCTAAAGATATAATTTGGACATCTTGAATGAATGTCCTTATCCCTTCGAGTATCTCAAAGTTTCCACTACACTTGGATTGATCACTGCCTTACAAGATCAGGTAGAAACTGTCAGGAGTCAATATCTGGTGTTTGCACCACCACTAGTGTTTCAAAGAATCCTAACTTGTCTAGTATCTAAATGAATTCCTAGTCAATTTCATGGAATGCTGTTGTATCAGGAAATTGTTGGTACAATCATTATAACTCCTAATCTTGTGCCTGAATTTTTATCCCGTGAACTAGTGTAGAACAAGTGTGTGCTCTGGTGAAGTAATAGACATAATGGTAGCTGTGGTCCTATTCCCAGATATTATTCCTATTTACTTATTCACTGATAAGTGAACTGTAAATGTGGGAGTGGGGACACTTAAGAGACTTACTTATCATGAGTCACTCTGTAAATCAGTACAATTAGGACTAACTACTTGGAAACAGTGCCTTCCACCATGTGAATCCCTGCCACTGTCCCTTGTAGAACGAAGGCCTACGAAACTAAGGGTCAAATTAGCAACATGCACACCAGCCTGGGAGCTGCACTGAATTTGCACAGTGGGGAAAAAGGCAGTGCCTGCCTCAAGGTGATGTTGAAGGGTAAAGGATACTGAATTTAGCCAAATAAGTTAACCAGCTAGTCTCTTTAAGCAATCCCTGTAAGCATTGCCTTCTCCTCTTCCTCCATTTTGTCAGTAGCTGGCATTGACAGTGTTCAAAATTCAGGCATCATCCACATTTCATTAAAGACCCCAAAGTGCTGGCTGCACTATGTTTCCCTGTGCAGCTGTTTGCCCTTTGACTGCTGATAGAGGTGTTTTCAAATAACTTCCAAGTAAAAAGATAAATCTTTTCCAAGACCAAAAGTTATAGAAACTCTTCTAAGGTGTTGGCTGAATTTCTGTTTTCTGACACTAACCTTCTTCTGGAACAATATGATCCATACTTTTTCACAGAAACATTCATACTTCTTGAATAATTTATTTCCTCTAACACAGATTTCTTGTGTTTATTTTTGTCATAAAACTTAAGAGTTCTCGTCACACTTCACTGAGGGCATATGCAGTAGTCACAGAGTTCAGTGATCCATAAGTGACCAGAAGTATAATGACCCCAATTGCCTGCACATCAATGTGCTCAAACACACAAAGACTGATTTGCATCCAAATTGCTGTTTGGAAAAATACTCTAGAGGACATAATGAAGCTATATTGTTGTGTAACTACTGTTAATGTGCTTTTGTAATTAGTTTTGAAAGCTGCATTTGAGTATTTCAGAATCTATTACCTGAAAGAATTCAAAACTTTTAGAAAGGTACAACTCACACCCGATGTCTAAATTAAGGTCTCCAAAGAAGTGAAGCACTTGTCAGTCCCTTCTAACAGATCGTTGCACAAGGTATTGGTTTTTAGGTTTAGGACAGACTTATATGTGCCTCTTTTTACATGAAAGCACACATTATAATACAACTCTGAGGTTTTAATTTTCATAAGATCATTTCAATTTTGCTTTAAATTTAGAATTTGGAGGTCATTACAAACTTGGTTTTTTTCTTGGATTTGGTAGGATAAAATTTCTGAATGACTGTTCTGAAACTGTACCCCCTGAAAGCCTTTTCATAAGTTAATTATCCTGATATTAAAGATTTTTGCAAGGCTTCAATTGTGGCAGTAGAAATACCAATCACATAGGCATACTCTACTTTTATGCCTCTGGGTTTCTCCTTTGCACTCAGTAGAGCTGCTTTTGTAGCTGAAGTTACATCTTTCTGTACTTATGGAGGAGAGTAAATGTCAGTGAATGATAGACACATCTTACATTTGAAAGCTAAATATTTGGGCTGTAGAGGGTTTCTTATGTATTGTCTTCCGTGTACTTATTGAATGTCTTATGAACAGAAATAGAAATTTCCAAGAGAAAGGAAGCCTTCTGCTTCACAAACACAAAAATTCAAAACAGAGTTAAGTCCTGGATTTGTTAAATTTAATTCTGCTCAACTGCAACAGTGAATCCCAGTAAAAAGTGACTCAGATCTGGCCTGTCATCATTTTGACTCAGTTGTACTATGAGATCCACTAAAATATATTGAAACAAACTGATTTTAGATTTTTATTTTCCTATGCTAAACAGTGAAATTTATTTCTACTCAAAATTTGGTGTGACCTTTAAAAGTTTGCTGTTAACTACTGTTACTTTTGTAACAAAGTTTATCATAAGATTTATCAGATTATCCCCAGTTTTCATAGAAATATTAGGAAACATCATAAGTAACTGGCTTGTGGCACTATTGAAGATCACATAGGGATTAAGGAAAGCTGCAATTGTGTTTGATTTCAATCAACACTTCGGTAACTGAAAACTTTTGGTAAAGAAAGCAAGATATACACAGATCATCTGAGATCTTACACATTTATGCTGAACATAAGGATCACATGAGCATTTCTAACCTTCTTAAATTTGGATGATACCACATACATGACTGAGGAAGTGAAAGGTGCTAATATGAGTGATTAGACTGGGGGCTGCGAGGCTAAGTACAGGCTAAGTACAGTCTACCCTCCACACTCTCTTACAGGGGATCCACGGTCTCCAACATCAGTGTTGGCTGTTGGTACCCAGCGTTGCTCAGCTGTGTTGCTTCCTGCAGCTGCCTGAGTTATATCCATAGACCGTCTGTATGTGTGTGCATACACTTGTATTTTTTTTTTATTTTTTATGAACATTAGGCTATGTTAATTCATTCAGCTTTAAAGGAAAAAAACATTATATTCTTTGGTGGGGTCTAAAATGAAATTAATTTAACTCCTGGAACAGTACTTTAAAGGTGTTTTCTAGGGGCTTATTTAATGAACAGCTGCTTCCTACTAAGGGAAGGGTAGATCCCCTTTTTACATTTTACAAAGGAAACTTAAGATTAATTAAAGGAATTCATCTACACAGTAATTAGTAATCTTTGGAATTTTCCACATCCCTAGAAGTTTGCAAGTCAGTTATCATGTTCACAAATATATTCTCTCTCTGCTTTTGTTGTCATCTGTTTGAAAGCAAAAGTTGATTGCTTCTTATTGCTCACTCTGCAAACAGGATACGCAAAAGAGTAAGTGAATAAATCACATTAACACACACAGCCTGGCATAAAATGAGAATATCTTCTCTCAGAGTTATATTTTAGTCAGACTGACATATTAAAATTATAAAAGAAGCAATAGATTGTTGCATGTGGAACTAAACTGACACTTCCTTACGTTTGAACACCTCAGTCTAGTCCTTGTGCAAAGCAGAACCTTGTCACCGTTTGAGCTGACTAAACTGGCCTTAAGGCTACTGTCTACTTTATATTTAGTTGTTCTTTAGAAATAAGGTTATTTTAAATAAATCATCTCCAGTAATTATGATAAACAAATAAATTTGGTTGGTTTTCTGTTTGGTTTTTTTTTTTTTTTTTAATTACCTTCATACAGCTGATTGGAATAGTTGTTGCTGTGATATTTATATTTATTTCCTATGTATTTACACTACATCCTCTCTCTTGCCTTTTGTCACTCCTGATTCCAATTGATAGTCTGATTAGAAAGCTTCCTGTGTGTCCATTTTAAAAGGACCATGCCAAATGAAAAGTGTTACCTCTAGAGAGGCTGGGAAAACAACACCATCTTCCTCATGAATGAAGACCTTTCGGGCAGGTCATGCTTCAGTCTTACAGAATTTGAGCTCAGTGTGGTGGCTGCTGAGTTAAAATCTGTGGACTGTGTTATTATTACATCTAATGGCCCTTTCCACCTTAAAAAAGCTACACAATCACTTAATGTTTCTTCCCTTGAAGCAAGTGTGAATTTTAAGTGTTCTTTGTATGATCAGAAGGTGCAATCTTCATCAAAATCTGAATAAGATCCTGTGTTTAGAGACATGCAAGCCTTGTGAAAGCTCGTTCATCAATATCAGCCATATAATATCCTTAGATATTTTAAATAGTAATTGTGTTAATTCCCCTTAATACTGTTGAGACTAAATACCTTTGGGTTTCAAATCCAACAGGTGCCATTTTGACAGGTTGGAATTAAGCAGACTGGGGGCTTTGGAGACAGAAAACCTCATGAGGTCCTATTCAAGCTTCAGGCGACCATGATGCAAAATGTATCATCAACACCAAGCTTCAGGACAGAGAAAGACAATATGTATTATTATATGTAGTATAACAACCACAACACCCCAACAATAAAACAACAACAGCAACAATAATGTAATTACTGAGAATTAATATGAAATATAATAACATAATAACAAACAATACAATAATAGAAAAACATCTGAACTATTATAACCCCTTCACTGCTGCTTTCTATGGTTCCTTTTTCAGGGGTGTGGGTGGGAAGATGGGAACTGCAGACTGCTCACATTATTTGACCCTATGGTCAAAGGCATCACCACTCAGTGTTTAATCAGAAAAACTGGAATTCCTCAATCTCCCTGTAAAACATAGTTTGCAAATCCTGTAAGACTATGAGTTTGAGCAGCGGGATTGGCTCCATCTCCTGGGCAGGTCTCACAGGCAGTTTTGGAGCTAGACTGTCCTTGGGAATACTGGGAAGGCAAGTGCTGAAGGAAGAATAGCTGTAAATGTAGCTGTCTTTTACAGGACCTTGCTAGGGAATGGGAAGGTTTCTCTGGGCTCAGCAGTATCAGTTCTTTCCCTCACTGCCACCAAAACAACTAAGAAATTATCGAAACTTCAGTTTGACTGTAATAGCAAACAGGTTTTATCTTAACTGTATTTGGACTTTGAATTGAAGCTGTTCTTGGACTCCAAATACATGACTAATTTTGAGAGGGGTACTTAAAGATCCACTAATATTGTGGGGTTTTCAAAAACTTTCCATATTTGTTTCAGGGGGAGAAGGAAAGCAGAAGTCCTCTAGGCAGACAAAACTTAGCTGGAAGCAGGACAGGGAAGGTGCTCCCTGTCTCAAAGGATTTTCTATTTTTTCAGCTCCTTCTTTCCTTTCTATTGTTCTGCCTGATTTTCTCTGTTCTCTGTAATGGCATTTCCTTAAGGTCAACCTATTGTTATTTGGGAGCGTGATAGAAATATCAGGCTGAGTCATGCAATATTTGCCAACTCCACACCTTTCAGCATTCTGCCGCAGAGCATTGAGGTAAAATAGCTGACTGTGATTGCTACTGCTTCCTAAATAAAGTCTGTTTTTAAAAAGAAAATAAGCAATAAAGTGAGTTTTAAAAAGAAAATTATTTTTCAATGCATTTTCTTTGAATTTTCATAAATCTGCAATGAATTAGTAGCTGTCCAAGGCCAATAGCATTCAAAAATAATCTCATAGTAACATGGACATGTAACTTTAAGAGAGACAGAAACAGGAAGGAATTCAACAAAGAAGTGTGTTTTAAATCCATTGAGAATGCAGAATAAGAATCAATCAAAAAAAGTCTGCCTAAAAATTCTGATAGATTACTGAAAATCTGTCTTTAATTTCAGAAATAAAATTTTACACTGACTACGTACCAAAAAACCAATCTCTAACAATTACATAAAACATCTGTATTGCAGCCCAGATGCTCAAAAAGGGCATCCTGAGATGGGTGCACATGAGGTGGTGAGGTACTGGTTAATTCAAAATTTTTTCCACTTGACTGATATAATGCTTGAAATAAAATATGTTTTATTTCTGATAAAGAAAAATGCAGTAGATTTCTGAATGAACTAAAGCTCTGGCTAGATACATAAGCATGTATTTACTTTTTCTACCTTAGATCTACAAAACAAATTTTGATAACTAAATTCAAACAGAATACTCTATTCTTTTCCCTTCCTTTCAGATCTGCCCTTGCAGTCATTCCTCAGAATTTCCTCCCCTGCTCCCTAACACATTACAGGTGCAAGGGATGCAGCTTTCCGGGGTGTCTATGCCCTGAAAGTGAGGTTTGTCAGCACTCCTTTGCTGGGGAGGGGAGCAGCAGGAATAACTACGTACAAAGTGACTGTTTTCAAACTGGATGAATTCTGGTATCATGAGAGGAGGAACATTGATCTAACTCTTCAGCCTGCATCACGGTAGTCTTCAGACTTTGGAAAATATGAGAGAAAATCTTTCAAAAATATGTAGGTTCAAACTGCCGACATTACTATTTCTATAAAAATGATTACTATAACTAATGATTTGCCCAAATGGTCATGTTGACCCTGTTGTGTCTTGTGTTGTTGTCAAGGTGACATTGTTGTGGGTGTTCACTACAGGCTGCCAGATCAGGAGGAGGAAATGGATGAGGCCTTCCCCAGGCAGTTTCCACAGCCTGGAGTAACCTCAAAGTCAGAGGCACTGGTTTTTGTGGGTGACTTTAACTACCCTGACATCTGCTGGAAAAGTAACACAGCAAAGCACAGACAGTTCAGGAGATTCCTGGAAAGCATTGATGACAAACTCCTCTCACAGGTAGTCGAGGATCCCCCAAGGAATGGTGTGATGCTCAGCCTGATGCTAACAAGCAGAGAAAGCCTTGTTAAAGGGCTGAAGATCAGGAAGAGCCTTGGCTGTAGTGGCCATGAGATTGTGGAGTTCAATATTGGGTGAGGAGGAAGCAGGACAGCAAGTAAGACTACAACCATGGACTTCAGGAGAGAAAACTAGCTTTTTCAGGGATTTTCTTGGACGAATCACATGGGAATGGGCCCAGCAGGAAAGAAAGGTCCAAGAGAGTTGGTTGATATTTAAGAATTGCTTCCTCAAGGTCAAGAGCTATGCATCCTGATGAGCGAGAAATTGAGCAAAGGGGGCAAGACACCTCTGTGGATGAATAAAGAACCCTGCCATTATTCAAGTGTAAGCAGGAAATACACAGGAGATGAAAGCAGGGTAAGGCCACTTGGAATGAATAGAGAGTAAGTAGAAATGAGACAAGGTCAAGGTCCATCTGGAATTAAATCTGGCCAAGGATGCCAAGAACAATGAGAAAGTCGTCTTCAAATACATCGGTAACAAAAGATAAAAAAGGGACAATGTGGGCCCATTACTAAAAGGAGGGGGAACCCTCGTAACAGAAGACACAGAGAAGGCAGAGTTATTAAATGCCTTCTTTGCATAAGTCTTCAGTGACCAGCCCTAGTGAATCTCTGACCCCAGAGACCACAGTAAAGGAAGGTTGGAAGAAGAACTTCCCTTGGACAAAGAGGGTTGTGTCAGGCAAACTTGACATACATGAGAAGCATCCATGAGTGCTGAGAGAGCTGCTGAACACTATAGCAAGGCTGCTCATAATCATCCCTGAATGGTGAAGGAGAGGTGCCTGAGGACTGGAAGAGAGCAAATGCCACCCTATTCTACAAAAAGGGCAAGGACAGCCCAGGGAATTACCAGCCACTCAGCCTCACCTCAATACCTGGCTATCCACATGGATGAGAAGGTGATCAGGAGTAGCCAGCATGGACTCACAAAAGGTAAACTATGCTTGACCAACCTGATTGTTTTCTATGATGAAACAACTACCTAGATGAGTGAGGGGATAGCAGTGGATATTGTCTACCTTGACTTCAGCAAGGCTTTTGACACTTTGTCTCACAACATCCTCATAGGCAAATAAAAGAAATATGGACTGGACAAGTGGATAGTGAGGTGAATTGAGAACTGGCTGAACAGCAGATCCCAGAGGGTTGTAGTCAATGACATAGGGACTAGTTGGAGAACTGTCAGTTGTGGTGCCCCCCAGGGTCCAATACTGGGTCCAGTATTGCTTAACTTATTCATCAATGATTCGGATAAAGAGGCAGATGTCTCCTCAGCAAGTTCACTGATGACACAAGGAGGAATGGCACCAGGGTGCTGTGCAGTCCTTCAGATGGGACTCAATATGTTGCAGAGATGGGCAGAGAAGGCAAATGAAAGGACTTCCTGCACCTGGGGAAGAGTAACCCCAAGCACCAGTACAGGCTGGAGGCTGACCTGATGGAAAACAGCTCTCTGGAGAAGGACCTGGGGGTCCTAGTGGACAACAAGCTGTCCATGAGACAGCAGTCCCCTTGTGGCCAAGAAGGCCAATGGTATCCTGGGGTGCATTAGGAAAAGCATTGCCAGCAGGCTGAGAGAGATAACCTTGTCACTCTACTCAGCTCTAGTGAGGCACATCTGGAGTGCTGTGTCCAGTTCTGAGCTCCTCAGTACAATGGAGACGTGGAGCTCCTGGAGTGACTCTAGTGAAAGGCTACCAAGATGATTAGGGAATTGGAGCACCTCTCTTATGAGGAAAGGCTGAGGGAGCTGGGCCTGTTCAGTCTCAAGAAGAGGCAAGTGAGAGGGGCCATCATCAGTGTCTGTAAGTGTCTGAAGGGAGGCTGCCAAGAGAATGGAGCTAGGCTCTTCATGGTGGTGCCAAGCAATAGGACAACATGCAATGGCAAGAAACTAATGCACAGGAAGTTCCACCTGGACATGATGTAGAACTTCTTTACTGTGCAGATGACCAAGCACTGAAACAGATTGCCCAGAGAGGTTGTGGAGTCTCCCTCACTGTAGATATTCAAGAACAATCTGGATATAATCCTGTGCCATGTGCTCTGGGATGACCCTGCTTGAACAGGAGTTTGTACCAGATGATCCACTGTGGTTCCTTCAAGCCTGACTGATTCTGTGATTCTGTGACCTATCTTGGGTGACTTAGCACACAATGTAGCCATAGATTCCACATAATAATTCCACTCTTGAGCCAAATAGTTGGAAACTGAGCTATGGCTTCCAGCTGAAATACATCATGACTCTCTGGAAAAAAAAATAAAAATACAGTCTTCTCCAGCTCATGGAAAACTCACCGTGAGCCTCAGGATTCTCTCCAGGTGTTAACTAACTTAATCAACTGCAGGCCATTTCCAGTTTTGCCATAACTTTATTAGCCTAGGCCAGTAAATTTTGCCATGTCAGGTGAAATGACAAGCATGGATTTTCTTCTCTAAACACAAACTATGAACCTCAAGCACCCTTTCCCAATCTTTGTTCTCTAGAAGTCTGGCTTTTAACAAATAAATTGTATAGCCTCCTTTTCTAGCTTGTGAATAGACATACAAAATTTATTTGATTAGCCTTGGACACCTAAAACAAAGCTGGATAAAGAGTAAGAGGCTGTTGTAGGTCCTGCTCTATTAACTATGGGGAAAACTTGGGCAGCTGAATTGGAGTCTGCCTTTCAGGCCATTAAAATTATGAGGTGAACAGTCAAAAGGTCATGAGCCAGAGTCATCTATTTCCCTTTGAAAAGCTGTACTATCTGATTATCCTCAATCTCCCACTATGTGCCTATTTTCTAAATCATAGCCAGTTCTTTTGGGTTTTCTTCAAACTATATTTTGCCCTTGAAGCCCACTATGAAAAGCAATTTCTCAAACAACTCCACTTTTCTTTTCCACAGGGGGCAAAAATAAGCACATGTTCTTGCTTTCACTGAGAAACATGAAATAACTGACTGATAATGGGAAATCTCTATATTTTTCAGAGTTTGAAAGCTGATTCATAAATCATGCTGATTCAGATTAAAGTGTTTGGTGAGGCGCCTTCCACAGTTCCCTCTGATTTATTTTCTTACATATTAATTGCTTCAGAGACTTCTATCTGCCATACCTTTAGATTACAGGGGTTTGCTCTCAATAATTCTAAGTTTGTATGAGGTGATATTGAAAAAATCTATTCTGATTACAAAGTGGAAATTCTGCCCTAAACCAGCGAAGACTAAGAATACTTTTTTTTTTTTTTTCTGGATAATATACTCTTTGCACAACAGGAAATTAAATTCAGCATTCCAGTTCCTTATATAGATGAAAAAATAACGCATTACCTTCAGTAAGATTCCACCAGCTAAGCAATAGTTGGATGGAAGTCTTCCCAGGATGTGGCAGGAGTGGCCACACAGTGTCATCTTGCTTCAGTCAATATACCATTCTAAACCATTGTATATTGTCAGATATTAATAAAAAAAATATGCCAGGTTCCTTCTCTGTAAGCAGCTACGTTTCAGTGGTAATGTACTGTGTGTTTGAGGGTGAGTAAAATATTTAAGAATTCTTCTGTGTTACTTGCTAGAGCTTTTGTTATTGTAGCAACACTGGTTTGTAGCAGCTGTGAAGCTTCTCGGATTTGCTAGTAACTCACATACATAAGAATGAAAAGATTTGAAGAGGGAAGTAAAATAAAGCTACTGCTTGTATAATGATTTTTTTTTTTACCTTTTCCCCCAAGTTTTTTTTTACTCTTTTCGGTGTTCTATCAAATGATTTTATTCTCTTAGTACCACATAATCTATGTGAAAAGTTTGGTTTTCTATATACAACTACACATTCACTTGTCCTGCCCCCGCCTTGTGAATATACCTGTTACTCTAACACAGGTATCTAATGCTGCTATGTCTATTTGAGTCATATGGAATTCTAACTTAATATCTGCATATTTCTAAGACATTGTGATCTTAAAAAAAAAAAAAAAGAAGAAAAAATATATGGAGTAAATATTGTAAACTGTGAATGTTCATTTTAATTCTGAAGGATTTTTATTTCCAATTGCCACTACATTCATATGTTTTTCCAATAGGTGTGATTTATAAAGAAAAAAAATCTTTGGAAGTTGGATTTCATGGGTTCATTCTGGGAAGGTTCACACTGAAATAGATGTATTTTCATTGGATACTGTACTTTTCAAGAAATTCTAGTGACTGCATTTGGAATATTGATGATATGAAATAAAAAACACAGTTGTCAAAATAGGTCCCTAATTTGGCATGCTCAAATAAATAAGGAGAATAAATTATAAATACTTTGATTTTACAAGGATTCAAAAATAAGTATTAAAAAGAACAAGTTTGTTCAAGACCTGATTTTTATACCTGCACGAAATTCTACTCACATCAATAAGTTATTTTCAGGGAAAGCAAATGCTTCACAAACTGGCTCAAACACTAGTTAATAAGTTATTTGAGAATCAATCTGTATTTATTTAGGTTCTGACTGTTAATACACATTGTAGATTACTTGTGCTTTTAACTCCACTACATTTCTTTGTGGGTTTATCATTTAATATTTAAAAAAGTAAAGTGGTAAAATGCTCTATCAGAAAAAACAAACTGGAAACAGAAAAATGTAATAGCTCTGGAAAGTTCATTTGACATTTATGAGGGATTTGAATTTGAATATCTGAATTTGCCAGTCCACAAAGGAATAAAGCAGGAGTCTGCAAGCGAGAAGTTTCCCGTGGTTCTTTCTTTGTAATGAGCCACAGAGGAGGGAACTCTGTATTCCAGCAGGCTTGGTAAAGCTGTTCAGTCTGTGCTTACATCAAGACTGCTGGCAGGATGGTGGTGCGGCTTGGGAAAGCTTTCTGGGCATTGACTTGCCTTGTTCTCCCATCTATTTACACACCCACTGCATAGGGGTGCTGTCCACTGACCTGCAGCTTCAAGAAAACATGAAGGTTTTGGTACACTGTGTGTTCAAACAAATTGCAAGATCTTTTCTAATTGGATGCAGTGTTTGACAGTCTCTTTCAGTATTTGCTGCTAGAGGTAACTATAATGCATCCAAGACAGTTTTGCATAAAACAGGGGGTTTCAGTTTCCATAGTGTGAATCAGATCCAAATAGAGAGACTTCTTTTCAGTTTCAAGTACTATGGGACAAATAACAGTCCTACAACAGCATTTTTTGACAAGGAGTTTAGATATATTTTCATTAAAATACTACAAACCTGCGTAATAACGCTTAGGAGGAGGTAAACCAACAGACAGTTTCCTATAGAACACTGAAGTGCTGACCACAGTGTGAATTGTTTGCGGTCTGTGGACCATGAATCATTGCATCCTTCACAAAAATAGAACTTGCAAACCTACATATCTGTATACAAATGGTACATGAGAAAAATGACTGTATGTAAGGTCAGAGGGCAGAAGGATACAGAACAGCTTTCAGAAAGAATGATTGAGTTCAGGGAAATTATGTGACTCAGGGTGCTGTTTATTCAAGAGCATGTGTAATGCTTCGGTGATAGTCAGACCAGGGGGAGCACTGTTCTTTGAAAGACATGAAAATAGGCTTTTAGCCATTTGGGTGCCAAGCATTGTCCTGAGGTAGAAAATTAGGAGAATAAATGCACTTATTTGAGCTAGGGAAGCCACTTCAGGGAGGAGCTAGGCAACTGGAAAGGGCAGGTTTGAAGAGGAAGAAGATTATCTCCACGGGATTGTCAAGCCTGAGCTAAATGCTGAAATTGGTAAGTATGAAAGCATTAGTTTGCCACTAAACCCCCGGTTGTGTCTCTTTGGATCTACTCCAGAAAAAAAAACAAAACAAAAACATAGAGATAGGTTGCCTTTGTCACATCTTAGTTGCAAAGTTTAAAAAGTCAAGCAGTGCTGGTTCTTAGCCAGCATAAAGAGCGGGGATTGATCTGTGATGGCACAATGCTGCTTTTTGACTGTGCCGTGGTATTTATTAAAGGGTTCCCCAGGTTGGTTTAACTTTTTCTAAGAGATAAACTGATCTAGTAAAAGATGAAAGGAAATTGTTGCAGTTCATGACTGAGGACCATGGGGTTTTTTGGTAGGAAATTAAGGAGTGAGCAGCAGAATTTTGAATCTGGAACAAATCCAGGTTCAGTGAAGTAATATCTGGAAGGCTGGTGACCTTTACGCAATGTATTAATTCAAAGGAAACCACTAGCAGCCTGAGGCTGGAATACACAGGTTAATTTGTTTAATTAACAAATGATGATTCTAAAACAATAGAGCTGAGGGGAAATGAAGACTTGATTATGAGGGTCAGCATAGTGTTGGCTAAGACAAAGCAGAACATAGATGGCTTTTTAGGGATTAAAGGCTGAGCGATTGCTGATCTGGAAGACAGATACAAGAAATGGGAAGAGAATTTATTAGTAGTCATAGTGTTCTTCTGTGGCCTTGAACTTTCTTGTGCTAAGCAAACAAAATTTGGCATAGATTTTTAACAGCACTCACACATACCTGTTAACTCATAGGTATCTGCTATGGATCTTAATGCCTTCATTAAAACAGTGCTTCTACTGCATCTATTAAAATGTTTATAGTTTTGCAATTTTGCATAATTATCTCTCTCCCATCAGCAAAATTTCTAAATGACCAGGTGCTATCACAGATAGCACTAGTTGTTGAAATGAATGAAGACTACCTGCAAATCAAGAAGTATCATTGGTATTTTAGTGGTTTTTGTAAAGCTCTCTAAGAAAGACAGAACTCTTCTGTTAAAGGAGCAATGCAGATGAGAATAGCATTATAGGAAAATGCACTGTTGGCAGCATTGGATATTTTAAAAGTACTACATTCAAACTAGTAATTTGCCAAAGGAGTTTACATATCAGGCTACCTTTTTCATGGAAGACTTCAACACAACTTTTCAACAAGCTGAACAGTAAAATCAGACTCTTATCATATGATGTGTGGATAGAAGATCACGTGCTTGAAAAAGCAGAGTGGAGCTGCTGTATAATTAACCATTTCCTCATTTATGTTTTGTGCATTCATCTGAATAATGACTGATTGTAAGTTCCACTACTTCCCATGGAAAACTAACACTAAATTTAATCTATGTCATGTTTGTTCATGGTTTCTGTCACATTTACCAATTTTGATATATCTATCTGTGCCTTAGGAGACTCACTCACCTTCACAAAAAGTGTATTTTTGAAAGTAAGCCTGAAGAACCTTCCAGTATGGGGTAGAGAAGAAATGGAAATCAGAACTAAGAAAGGGCATGTGCTGGAGAAAAGAGGGAGTTCTCTGAGAGACTGCAAATTTCTCTTCATTTCAGCTACATTTAGATTCATGTTGGTAACCCACATGGCTGCTAAATCATAGATTCATTTTACAAGTAACTTGTAGGAGTTGCAAACAAATATTCAGTGGTGTAAAATAGTTGCATGGCTACATACAACCTGAATCAATCAGATGGATTTCAGACCTGGTCCTGGAGGTGAGCAGTGCAGAATCTGTGGATAAAAGCAATGTCATCCGCAATTTCATCTCCTTTGGGTCTGTTGAAATAGTAGTGGGGGTGTGATGTATTGGTGATGATTTTCCACATATTTTGTACTAAACAAATCCATAAATAAACATGCCAGAAGTTTTTTTCCACATGTTCCTTTTGGGGGACAGTAAGTGAAGCTTGTCTTTTTAACATGCGAATGATTCATATTTTAGGAGTGTTCACTGTGCCCAAGATCTCACTTGCCTTTTCCTAATACAACTGGCACTCTAGGGTTTTGAACTGTAAGTCAAGATCTTATGAAAAGAAGTTAAGATGATTTTGTGACTTATGAGAGGTAGCAACAAGTGTCAGATGGATGTACTGTGATATCTTCAGAAGGTAATTAACCAGGTGTGACCAGAGCAGACCTTTTCTAGGGATTATTTTGTCCCTTCCAGTCCTCTCATGTGTTTTTGTCCTGTGTCCACAAACACTAGAGGCTGTGATAAGCTGGTGCCTGCTGTCTTTAGGAAAATCTGTGGATTTCATACTTGACCCATAAACATCTATGTTGCACCACTGATGATGTTAATTTGCAAAGATGGCTAATACTGAGGACTGTTGGCGCAGCCACTGATCACATGCATCTGGAGACTAAGAAAACATCTGCACAAGATGGACAGAAGCAGGTTTTCATTTCCACCAGTGGGACTCAGTCCTGAATATATGGCATTTTTGTTTCAGGTTCGCTATCTGTGCTGATTGATGCATCTGAAGACAGTAACAACAGTCAAAAGCCAGCAAGAAGTCTCTCAGCAGCTTCAAAAGCAAAAAGAGCAAAAGGTGCTGAACTACCACTTATCATCCTCCCAGTTCAGGGCTAAGCAACAGTCAAAAAGAGGCAGCTACTCCTTACCCTTTACATATTCTGTGCAGAGAGAAGTTTTGTCTCCTGATCTCTTAGCTCAGTCCTTATCACTATCTCCTTTCACTGAACAAAACCAAACCACACAGATATATATCAGGCATTCTAAAATGGACAGGTGAAAATACGCCATCTCCAGCTGCCCATATATCAGCACCTTTGTATTCTGGGAAACAGAGATGAGAAGTTAAAAAAAAAAACCAACAACCAATGCATTTTAACTTTACCAGTCCTAGGATTATTCTTTCTGCCTTGCAGGGTAAACACATAAAAGCAATGAACAGAGAGGGAGTGCTCCCAGCAAAAGAGGATTTACAAATCCTCAAACAATATTGAATGTGAGTGGGCAATGACAAAATGTTCACATTCTGCGTCAAATCTAACTAGTTTACCACTACATATTTATGCTATAAACTGTGAACTGGAGTTCCTCTGTGGGAGAAAAAGCCAAATGAAATGACAGGAAGCAGAACACAGTTGCTTTTTCAGGTATGGGATGGGATAGAATTTGCTGGTTCCCAACTTTGTTCAGTTAATTGAAAAAAGTCCATTTCTGTAATGGAATCCTAATTTACTGAGAGAATTAATTGCATCTATTCTGGACATACATTCAACGTAATAATGGCTTTAGTCTTTGTCATTGTTGAAACGGAATAATTCTGCCTGTCTCAGTTACAGGTTGTGAGGCTTAGACTACTGGTGTATGAAAGTGTGTGTATTCCACAGTGGTGGGTACTAGTTCAGAAATTATGTATTTTATGGTCTTCAGGCAGAATTCTCTTCAGAAAAGTGTGGGGGTTTTGGTTTTTTTGTTTGCATGTTTGTTTGTTTGTGTTTTTTGTTCAAAGTAGGAGTTGCTTCTTGTGCTAATAATAAACTAATATACAGTCGAAGTGATGCAAAACTTCCAAGATTGACTAATGCAGCAGGGTTACCAAGATTGACTAGTGCAGCAGGGTTATGACTTCAAAATGGAAAGCATAGACATTTCATTTATAAGTCACACAAATCTATAAATCACAGTCTATAAATCAAAATCAAGACTTTTCCGTGGAGTTTACTGTTTTGTAGTAATCATGCAGAAAAATAGTGACTGTTTAAAAATAACAGTTATTGTTATGATATACTACCATGTAATCTGTCAGTCTGATACATTTAAGATATTTTTGACAAGACAAATTTGAAACTCAAGAGTTGATTTTGAACGTGGATTTATCAACGTGATGGATCAGACAGAAATTCAATCCTTTACTTATGACAGTTTCTTAGAAGTCAGCGCGTATTCAGGCCCCAGGACAGGAAAGGCAGTTGAGCGGATGGTCCTTTGGGTCCCTCAGGTTTAGGGCTGGAGCACTCACCCTGTGAGGAGAGTCTGAAGGAGCTGGGTTTATTCAGCCTGGAGAAGAGGTGGCTTGGTTGGGGACTCAGTAGTGTCAGCACTCCTCAACACCTGCAGGGAAGGGTCTGAGGAGTCAGAGCCAGGCTCTTCACACAGTGTGTGGTGAGAGGAGATGAAACTATGGGCAGAAGTTGAAAGAGGAGAGGTTCAGACTGGGGATAAGGAGACCCTTTTCCCCATGGGACAGCTGGGCAGGGATGCAAGTTGCCCAGGGAGGCTGTGCTGCCTTCATCCTTGGAAGTTTCCAAGTCCTGAGAGGGCACAGCCTTGAGCAGCCTGGTCTGAGCTCAGAGCTGCTCCTGCCTAAATGGGAGGCTGTGCTGGAGACCTCCTGACCTCTCTTCTCACCTGGGTTTTCTTGTGATCCTGTGGTGGCAACTGTCAGAAGGACACTGCCCGCCCATACAGACATGCATGGCAATGAGCCAAACCTCAGCGCAGCCAAATCCTCTACCCCACTGCTACTAAGACAGCCCAGTGAAATTCTAACATCACCTATGTCAAAAGCAAAATTCCCAGTGAATTTGTCACAATGACACCCATTGTATTTTGTCTTTAAATATGAGGAAGGAATACTAGAGTTTTGCCATCAGCTTCAGAGAGGTTGTGTCCCACCAAGGGTGTCCAGCCCTCCACTGACCAGGGAGCCTGGGCCTGCTGGAATCTGCCCTCAGCTCATAGCTAAGTACTGAAACTTAGATGGACTGAGACCAGGCATGAGAGTTAAAACAACACTGAATATTTGAGTATGGGTTTTTGTTGGTTTTGGTTCCTTTGTTTTGTTTTGTTTTGTTTTAGGTTTTTTGGGTTTTTTTATTTGTTGGCTTTGTTTTTTGGTTTTTTGTTTTGTTTTGTTTTGTTTTTTAATGTACCTTATTTACAGTTGGGCCCCATTTGATTTTTGGAGGAAGTAAATAGCTATCACTGGTACTCAATTTCAAAGTTATGCATGTGCAATATGTGCATACTTATATTTGCTAAAAGGGTGTGGCTGCCAGACAGTGAATGCAGCTAATATGATGTTACCTGCTAACATACAGTTAGATATGATATTGCGTCCATGAAAAACTCCAGTCAGTGTTCGTGCCGATTAAATTCATAGCTTATTAGATTTCTGTAGGCATCGAATACTTATATATATATGAGATGTGTTTCAAGTCTCCTCTGCTTCGCACTTAGAGAAAATTAAAGTACAGTGCATTTGGGATCCAAATACTGACATTATTTAAACTATTTATTACATTAATACATTAAATGAAACACTTCTGTCTTTGTCATCCAGCCCATTCCCTGATGCTGATATGTACCAGACTCACTCACCTCCACACACTTCTGTGTTCTTTGGGAATTTTAATTAAAAGGAAGAGGCATTAGATCAATGAAACACAAGGTAAATTGCTGTAAACATGTTGAGAATGTGGATTGGCATTTTAACCTTTGGGGAGTTGCTCTGGGTAAGAGCTTCTTTCTTACATTTCTCACCTCAGCTGGATCAATTCCCTTAGTCCAATATAAGATGTGTGTTTTTTGCTACCCTGTTTTCAGTCACATTATTGGATTTAAACATTACACCAGAATGACTGGCATACAAATTGACTCTTTAATAAAAATGCAGTGATGAAACATTAATTACATTCATAATATTATGTTATGAATGGAAAGAACTTCAATAAATTTTATACTAACTAGGCAAAAGTCTATGGCCTGATGAGGGCTATAGAAATATTTGGGGGCACCTAGTTAAGAAAACCTTATTTTTGACATCATGCAGTGTAAAAATTATTACTTTCTGGAAGTTCAAGAGGATCTCTCTTCTGCATCATCTTAGGCAAGAAACTTTATTTAACTTTAGGTGTAATGAGAGATTTCAGTACCAACACTGTCTTTTAAGGAGGTAAATCCTCATTTTGGAGGGTAGTGATAAACATGAATTCAAAATATACCACATTATAATTAAAAAAACCAGAAAAGAACAACAAATGAAACACGAATCCAAGAAAATATATCTACTTCTAAAGATGTCTCCATAATGAAAGATAATTTTACTTTCTGGTCTCTATATTGCTATAACTGTATCTTCAATCCCACACCCTTGTTTACAGTTCTTGCTTGCCCTTTTTTCTGCCAACAGATCTTTAAGGAAAATTGCAGGACTGGTGTGCTTGAAGTTCCTCATGAATAAAGACCAATTCCTGCCTAGAAAAGATATGTCTGGCAAAACAGCTATCAAGTGGTGAGGGTTTGCCTCATCTGCATTGTTGGCTCAGATCTACTTTCACTTTTCTCCACAGGGCACTCCCATAAACCAAGCAAAAAGAGCAGAATGTATTTGCAGTTCTTTTGCTGCTCCTCAGAAAGTTCACCAAGATGCTATCAGAGGTTAAAAATAAATGAAAGTATATAGCCAACTCCAAAAGCATACATTGGATAGGATTTTAAACATTACAATGTACAGATTTTCTCAGTGCATTAGTGTTTCTCCTACACACAAGGGCAGGGTATCAATATTTTAATTCACTCCTATTTCTTGTCAGGGGTTGAAGGCACTGCAGATATAGGTGAAAACTGAAGTGTATTTAAGAGGATCTGAAGGTACTCACTGGTTCCAATGGTATTTGAATTTGGGCCCTAGTATCTGGACTCAGAAAATTTCCAGAAGTAGTTGCAGTGACTATCCTATTGCCTCGTCAGGCAGAAAGCTGGCATCTGCCTAGCCAGAGTGTTTTGACTTCTCCCATAGCAAATTACAATGGGACATTCATTCTGAAGGTCGATGACATCCTGGCCTTTAATAACTAAGTCCAAGTCCCTATGTGTATAGGCAGTTCAAAATTGATACAGTGCAACTCAGCAGTGAGTCCCAGGCAGGGCACTGAAAGGGGTGAGGAGCCTGGGTGGGATGGATGAAAGAGGGCAGGGACAGTCCCCTGTCCCAGGTCTATCTAGTGCACACAGCCCCACCATGGCACGGTGCCAGGGAGGTTACTGTAATCACCTGTCATTGCACAACTTCTGCATGAGTGTAAATTTGAGCCTGAGAAATGTAAACTTCATCATTATAATGACTAAGCCAAGAGGAAGCACTCTCTGGTAAATGTGGGCCTCAGATAAACAAAAAATGACTTGCATACGTGCATTGCCTTGGCTGCTGGAACAAGCTGTTAGTAGCACCATTACCAACTAACAATTTTCACAAAATTTTGTAAAACATTTTTATGCTGTTTCCTTTAAAGTAAAGCTTTATTTTGGATTTTTTTTTCCTTGCTTTTCTTTAAAATTGTGGCCTGCAGAGGCTTGTAGTCTATTCCTCAGGCCAAGATATCACCTTTGTTTCCATTAAAGAATCTGTAGTTATCCTCCTTTACAGGTGTCAGGGTATATTTTCAACAGAAACACTTTTTTCTCAGGGATGGGACAGGTTCCATCACAGAGCAGCCTGACCAAGAGAAAATGTCAGCTTGTCTGACATTTGGCAACTTCTGTTCCTCTGTGGACTGTGGTGGAGATGTGGCCGGTACAGTGATTTCATACTTTTTCAGGTCAGGAGGGTTAGGCTATTACTCAGAATTAAAGCAGTGAAGTAAACATTTACAAATTCCTACTTTGCTGAGGTTTAATTTGAGTGGGAAGATGGTGAGTATACCCAGAACATGTGCTGCTTGTCATGCACTGCCTTCAGTGCTCAGCCATAAGACTCATGAATCACAGGCAGGGGCAAAAAGTGTCTCAGTGAACAAGAGAACTTTAAATAATTAGTCTCCTTTTTAAGGGTTTTGATCAACTGAAGCTAGGAGGATTAGCTGCAGGAGATTAATAGGAAGGAAAAAGCATATATAGAAATATTAGAATAAATATATCTTTTTCTGTGCTCTCTAACTTCATGAAGCATTTGTCATCAAAGTTAAACAGGTCATGGGGAGAGGACAGCACTGACTCCTGCCTGTACTTGCCATTTATTATCACACCGACAAGGGAAAAGACAAACAACTGAGTTTCTTCTAGTGTCCGTTGGAAAAGGTCCTCTTCACGTTTTTCTCGGTTGTTTTTAATGGTACAGAGACCCTGATTCTTCCTGAGAGCTACACAAGTGTTTTAAAAGTGCTAATCTAACACAGTGGTACAAAGCAAAGCAGTAGCTTTATGTTCCTGAAACTTCCACTCACAAAACCGATTGAGTAAGTAGTTCAAAAGAAATTCACAGTGAACTTGTAGTTGTGTCAGCAAGGAGGGAGCAAAGCACTATTCCATGGAAAGACTTGGGGCACTGCCATAGTTTCAAACAGCCCACTTTCTGCCACAATTCCCAGGAAGATGTATAATAAGCCAGGTAACCTGCAATGCTCCAGATTCAGCTGTGTCTGGTTTTGATTGCAAAGGATGGACATTTAATGGCTGATTATCACTGTTCTCTGCAAACCAAAAGCAGTGACTGGAATCTCTGCTAAAGAATCCTCATCACTATAATGAAAATTGACTTGAAATTTAGGCTTTTATGCTGAGCCCAGACTGACATACAGAAAGAGGCAGGGGCTTTGAAATAATGTAGTTTTACTGATCAATATCTAGAACTTGAATTCATGCCTCTTTGCTTTGCTTACAATTCCAAGGGTAAAGGAGAACAACCAAAGCTCCAGTCATACTAAATGCTGATCATTCTCCAGGGGCACACATGATTTGGAGGCTGGATACTGAATTGGCAGATGTGATTTTTGATTGCTCCATCTGTGAGCCTTTAGAAATAGACTGCTGTTTTAGGAAGAAGTCAAACAATACCCTTGAGTTTATCTCAATCAGATAAACTGTGTTGCCTCCTTAATTGCCTTTCAGTGATACTAACTTTTGTTTATGCCCAGAGCTTGATGAACACAAAACAACACATCTTAGGCTTCCCTCCAATATGTTGGTAGAGTGAAACAAACTGTTTCTATAACCCAGAGGTTTTCTCAAGAGGAACTACTCTGTTTGTGCTTGGATAAACACAAAAGTAAACTCATGCAAAACTGAATTTTAACAGAAATGGTGCAATGTAACCATATTGATACATTAGTGCTATTTAGCCCCAGTCTCATTAAAAATTTAAATATCTGATGAAATATAGGAGAAAACTACATTTTCTCACCTAGAGATTAAATTATTCTAACAGATCCAAAGAGATTTTAGTCTTTGTATTGTAGAAAAGAGGCAATGAGTCTGAAGAACAGTATGTACATCCAAAAGTATCCAGAGTGTCACAGAAGTATGTTACAGAGACTGCCTTCTGGTATCATTGTCCTTTGGGGCACCCTGCATGTTTAAAGCACTGGCCAGGATGGCAATATGGGTTTTCCAGTTCCTGTGATTCGTGTTCATATTTTTCCTCATTTCCCTTCTCTTTTAGGTTCCAGGGAGACCAGAACTGCAGCCAGAAAGGTAGTGATCACAGATGTTTGAGGCACAGCAGTTCTGTACCCTAAGAAATGTGAGGGTTTTCACAATAAACTTTCAGTCTATAAGAAGGGAGTTTTCTTTGTTGACAGAAACCACCAGTGGAATGGAAAAACAAAGGGTCCACTCTGACCTACAAAGAATGTGGGGTTTGTCACCATCAAAAGCACCAAACAATATGTGGGGCAGCACCATGATTTGTACTAGCAGACTCTGAAACGAGGAGTTATGAGAATTGCTACGTGTATCAATAGAGGGCACTTCCTTGCTGCCCTCCAGCATTAAAAAAAGTCCCTGGCATAATCATTGACATACTCAGCACACCCAGCAAGGATGACCTTAGCAGATAGGTGATGATCCTTGCATTACATCCTAGAACAGAGTGGCTTGCTTTTTGCTGAGCGCTCTTCTTTCTGCCATACTGACCCTATTCCTGTTCCTATTTTTAGTATCAAAAAATTATAATCACCACCATTTTGCTATTTGTTTCTAATTTCTGCTATTCTTCTATTTGCTATTTTTCTAATTTCTGCTCTTACTTTTTGCTTCTTCTTCATGCATATCAAGCCAAAACAGTGAATAAGTGCTGACAGTGACAGCAGAACTTTACTGAATACTTTATGAGCAAAGGAGAGACCCTGAGGCTTGTCAGTGGCCGCTTTAACCTGCAGCCCTGTACGCATCAACTGCTTTAGAGGCCTGTAGGTGACCTACTGTGATGGAATCAGAGGAGGTTATACAGTTGTTCTATGACAATATCCACAAGTCCCGGAGTACCTCCGTATGTGCATGGGAGGTCTGAGATCAGGCTAGGCACTGAATAATGGGGTGGACAAGGAGCAATAAATAACCTGGGCTTGCTTTCAGACAGTTTTCTAGATGGGTTCTGTGGACATAATTTCCCTGTCCTAAGTACAAACTGTAGCTGCCTTTTTACCTAAAAAATAAATTAATCTTCAGTGTGATGCATTGAGTCACTTTTAACTATAATCAGAGTTTAGTTACCTTCTGGATGTGTGAAGAGGAACATGTAGCTACTTTAGTCTCAAACTGAACACCTTGTACACTAGCTCTCTGAATACATGACAGAGGGAAGTTCAAAACATCTAAAGTTACAGCACAAAATTCCACGGACATGTGAATAAGATTACTATTGGTTTACCCCTAAACAGGATTACAAAAGGAATTCAGAACAAAGCAAGTAGAATTACTGATCTTCTAAAGAGTATAAAGAACAAAAGTAACCTTGCTTAAACTCACTGGAGCTCAAGTAGTTCATGAATGCCGGGGTCTAACAATGCCTGGCTGTTCATTTTATATACACCTACATTGCTCTAAGAGAATTTGCAAACAGTATGACAGAATGGAGGATTGCCTACTCTTGAAGTGCTCTATTATAAATGAACTCACAATCACTCTGCACTGTATTTCAGGATAGGAAGAGAGGAATGCCACGTGCAAGTGAAACTGTACGCTTGTTTGAGTAAGCAGCATGTAATTATCCAGACTGGAAGGTGGCCAGTGCACTAAAGCTGACACTAACACTAACCTTGCAGCATTCAGAATCCAACATATTTGAAAACTCTTTGATGCAGTTAATTTTCAAGATTTAGCATCCAACAATAATGTATTTTCTGTTGCATTCTGATAGCAGCACATCCTCCTCCCTGGTACTGACCCAAGATCTACTTTTGCTGACTAGCTCTGATAACTTTAATTTTTCTCTGTTAGGGAAATGGAAGAATACGAACAATAGCTTATACCTTCCTTTCCAGCAGCCTGGATGTGTTTAAGTGGCAGTGGAAAATTACTCCCCAGAGTCTTCTCTCAACTCCAGGCAACACAAGCCTTAAAATGGTGAGAGTCATGCACGTCATGAGGAAGGTCATGAATGTCAGGATGAGGGTCTTGTACATCATGAGCACTTCACAAACAAAGATACTCTCTACTGAGTCTCAGGCCATACAAAATATCTTTGAAATCACAACTATTAGCATGCCTGTCCAACTTTGCTTATTTTTAATTTATCTGGTAAGCTGCCATCAAAAGCAATGTTCTTTCTGCATTCATCAGACAATATAAAGAAGGAAACTCAACAAGCCACTCCATGGAATAACTGGTAGGAAGAGGTCAGTTGGTTTGTTCTGGGGTGGGAGCAGGAGCCCATTCAGTTGTAGGGTTTAGAACCATAGAATAATCAAGGTTGGAGGAGGCCATTAAGATCATCAAGTTGAACAGTGTTTGTTTTGGAATTATATGAAATGGGTGGGAAGCACAGAGGCAAAGGTTGGTACCTGCAAGGAGGAGTCTATACAGGCTTATTGGCAGAACTCGGTTTACAGGAACAAAAGCTTTTATGAAGGATGACTTATAAGTTCTGCCACTTGAGATTCAGGGAGGGTGCCTACTTCAATGGAGATACAATGCTCCCAGATGCTACATCAGCTTTTCAAACTGGAACCAAACAACGGGACTTTTAATAATCAAAATACTTAATTTGTGAGCTACTTAGTTACTCAGCTATACATTATCCCATAGTGGCAAAGGCTTGGACCATAATGATTACATTTTCAAGAGTAAGAGAACAAATTTACACTGTTATGTATTTAGGAGGGAAGAGCGAGCTATTGTTGGTTGGCTCAAAGTCAGGGGATCCAGCACCTAAATAGAAAGCAAAATTACAAAAAACCAGATCTAACAAGAGAGAGGAACATGGACGCCATTCATTTTCAAAGCACATTTCTACAGCAGGTAGAACATAGTAATGGCTCATGATTTAAATCTGGGGCATGGAATGACTGCTGATTTTGCTGTTTCTAGTCAGCCAACTCTGATCGACACCCCATGATTTTGTGTCAGGCAAAGCATAAAGCCTCATTTCTTTTCATAGAACTGGCTCCTCAGAACACTATTTTTTTTTTTTTTTCATTAAGGCTGTTCCTGAAAATTTTCACAAAGTTGTGCTTTGGACACTATTTTCTTTTCATGCATCACTGAAAATAACATCTTTACTGAGCTCAATCAAATGATAGAATAATTTTGTATTTCCTAAATACTAGCAAGGAGGCTCACTAGGTAGCCCCAGAATGTTTTCGAAGACTGTCCCAGGGCAGTCTGCAGATGTTTATTTAACTAATTACTCCATCATGGAGACTTTGTCTTACTTTGTTTAACGATATCAGCATTGACTTCAAGACGGATTATTGAACAACAAAGTTTTTAATCATCCTTACTTCTACTGGAGGATCCTCTAAGAACTCATATCCTAGTATTTCTTCTGCCAAAGCATTTTTGTACTATCTCCTTCTTCTGTGGATGAGGTCTTTGTGAAAAAGTTTGAATTAAATGTTACACTCACATTCTTGGTGATAGCAAGTGCTCATATTTTCTGCATCTGCACACTCTGTTCACCTCTATGTTGTTGCTCCATTAAACCAACTCTTTGAAAGCTGAAAAAGAAGGAAGGGTTGGGTGAACTTCTCTAGCAGTAATTTGACCTAAATGTCTAGAGATTTCCACTCAAAGGTGTATTTGTAACAGCATAATAATGAGAATACAAGTGTATGTTATGCTTAACATTAGCCAGTGGAGTAGCTCGTTGATCCCAGCACTGTTAAAACTAGTTTTGTTTCTTTTCCTTTCAAAGAGTCAGCTTCATGAATTTCTCTACAGTTAGATAAACATAGTATACTCATAACACTGTGACGAACTGGCTTTTGAGATTAAAAGGTTCAACTTTCTATAACATCCATGGGGTTTAAAGCTTGCTGTTTTAAGAAAACATTTTTCTGTCTTGCTCAACACCCAAAAGCACTTATAAACTCTAAAAGAAGTACTCAAAAATTAATTGCATATTAATATATTATGACTTTCATAAAATATCAATATATCTTATGTTCTGATCACTATACAAATAACATTTGATACATTACTTTGAATGGTCACGAGAGAATGAAATAAAACAAATGGCAGGGGCTATATAAAATGAATGGTAATCAAAATGGTACTAAGTACTTTGCTAATGAGACAATAGTTTTGATTAACATCAGCAGGAATTACAGAGATAATGGGAAGGTCTATAGAGTTCTGAAATGGATTTTGGTGTTCCAGTCTGAAATAATCTACTGTGACAGAAAAAGACCTCACACCATTTAGTCAGATCAGCTTTCTACACTGATTTCAGCTAGTGTGCTTTCCTCTGTGAAGGGCACAGGGCATGATGAAAAACAGAATATGAAAATTCAAAGCTTATTGAGAATTACTTTTGTCATTTCCTTTTTATTGGTTATGACACTGACAGTTAATAACAATGGCATAATATAGGAGACTTGTACTTATTTAGTAACCAGTATCTTTGGAAAGAGATAAAAGAACTTTGTAGGCTATTGCAAGGAAAAGTAAAGGTTAAAAGGGGGATAATTTGGTGAAAATACACTGAACATTGCAAAACATACAAATGGTGGTTCAGTATATAATTTTATTTTATAAACAGAATTTCTCTTCATGTAACCCACCATCTGCTCATCAAAACTACTCAAATTTAATTTCTAGGACCTTAAAGCAGGGTGACCTCCTTAGTAGTAAGGAACATATGGGCAGCATGACACAGTTTCTCAGACGTCAGAACAGGCTTTGCCTGCCAGGGTGAATCTCGGCTATGCCTGGGTATGAAGTGGAACTGGGAACATATTTTAGGGGCAGACTTACTAATGCAGTAATCAAAATTATGAGCAAAATATTTACAACTTAATTAAGATCAGGAGTGTGAAAAAAAAAGGAACTCCTGGTAAATTAATTTTCCAAAGTACGGAGTAGGATTCAGAGTTCTCAGGGTCAAAATATGAGCCTTATATCTGAAGTGTTGTGTCTTTCTCTTGTTTACCTCATAACAAAAAGTGATCTATAACCTCTCCCTTCTATGCTTTTACCTTCTTCCCTTTACACAAGGACAATGGCAATTACGACTCTAAAAAATATATGAAGAAAATAGCATAGGGTAAACTTCATCCTTTAGCTAGAGCTGTTGAACTCATTACTTCCATGAGACTAGAGAAATGCAGCAGAACAAAGAATTTGTCTCAGGGGATTTAACTGAAGGGTCTAAGAAGGTCTGATCTAGCTCTCAGAGAAATCAATGTGAGCTGTTCCAGTGATTTTAGAGAAAACTGGATCAGATCCAACAGTCAGAGAATTCTGAGTTGAAGATGAAAATCATCCCATTTAGTCTTATGTGCTGTTTCAGCTCCCTCTCCAGTTAAAATTACAGTACAAAGCTTGGCTTAATATTGCTTGATCTGTGTTTTCCCACAGCTACTTCTGCATACCCTATTATTCAAAAAGACATTATTCCAAAATGAAACAAATAAAAACATACGGTGCCCTGCACACACAGTTCTGTATTATAAATATATTCCAATACCTAATGAGGACAGTAGACATAAGGGTAAATGCATTTTTGTTTTAAAATATGATTTTAATATGCCAATAATTTTATTAAAAACAATTATTATTCTAAGTTGAAAGAAAAGTGTGCTAATGTCAAAAATATGGCTGAAATACATTTCTTGAGTTTTATGAATGTTGATTTTAATGACACTAGTTGGAAACCAGTGGTTTCCAAAGACAAACATCTGACAAAGATTTTTACTTCTTTTTCAGTTACTCCCAAGGAAGAAAGCTGATGGTATACAAAAGTCATACCAATAAACTTCACAAATACTGCAGCATTAATTATAAACTTAAGGTATGCAATTCCTGTCTCTCAACCTTACAGATATTTTTCTTCATGTTTTCTGTTCTAACGGTACATACAACCTGTTCTTCAAAATATCTTTTAAAAAGAAATATTAGTACTGGCAGTCAGCATGTTGTAGATGTACCTTGGCAGAACCGAAGTATCTTGTTTTAAAAGGTACCTGCCCTGGAGCATTTAAGAAGAATGTCAAGCCCTGAACTAGGTCAGCCTCATAATTCTGAGCAGTATTCTTGTTTCAAGAGCAGTGTAAATAACATACTAAGTTTTTCTGTGCAGTTACCACCCTCATATTTGCCGTATGTCTCTTGGCCTACTTTTCTAATTTCTTTGTTGCTATTGTTTGGTACCCAGCGCCCTTAGTCATGGGCACTAAAATGTTAGAATGAAGTCAGAGCTGGCAGATGTGTGTCAGCTCTGGCCACAGGAGATGCAGGAAGGCAGTTCTCAGGGTCACAGCCAGAGAAGTTCATCCTCATCCGAGAAGCTGTATCTTTTTTATTCCTAGAAGAACTTCACCCAAAACCTCAGAAGTCCTTACAGCTTTTCTGCCTTCACAACAAATGTTGTTTACTTCAAAATAACCCAGAGGAAAATTAGTTTTGAGAGGCTCAGCACACTTTCTGGTGGTGGAGGTGGCTGTTGGGTCACAGCAGTGGGGATCCTGGTGAATGGCTGAGCCTAATGCAAGACGCAAACATTGGGACAGGAATGAGGACTGATAGATGACATGTTTCCTTCTCTTTCTCTCCATGAGATATTTCCATTCTGAGAAATGGGATTTGTCCATTTCCCTGGGACAAAATTACCAAGGAACAATTACAAGTGTTCCAAATTTATCAGGATGTATGCCGTAATCTTAGCCAGATGTTTAAGCAGAACTCAGGCGTCCTACTCAATGCAATGCCAACCCATTGCTGTGGCGGTGGCAAGCAACTTCGCTGAACATAAATAAAAAGCAAAAAAGTCAGAAAGAAGGAAGAATGCTTTATTTAAATGAATAGGTTAGGAAAAAATTCCTCTTAGAGCAGCAGGTATTTCTCTTTCAAGTGTGTATATCTCAAATAAGCAGCTCATTTTCATAAGCCACAATGTGTTCTTTAAATGGTTCTTATGATCCAGTGTACCACCTTTCAGCACATATTTGGGGATCTTAATTTGTTTTTTCATTTGTACAATTGACATTTATTCAAAATGGATACACATAGCACAATTAATATTAAGTAGATCCCTGCAATCTAAGTATGTTCGTACTAAAAATATTTTAGAGAGAAAAATATTACGTTGCTCTGAATACAACTGATTTCAACAAATGTCAATTGAATTAATTAAAAAAGGTAAAATACTGTCTAGATGTGAACAACTCTTTATTGACCATTGGAACATTGTGCTCCAGAATTCAGCTTTCCTGAATTTTCATTTGTTATCAATAACTGACATTTTTCTCTAGGAAACAGAATACACAACCACAGCACACTGTTAATGATATGGATTAAAAAAAATAAACTGGCAATAAGCTTGAGATTAAACATGGTTATTATTTAACAAGCAATCTCCCATTGTTCCCATTACTAAACTCCTTAGTACTTAGCTTAATTATGTCACTGGAATGCATGCTTAACATTACCCATAACAGTTAATGAGCTGATTCTTCCAAAGTCATCAGCTCGTATTAACCAGTAATCTAATCAGGCTGACCTCTACATTTCAGGAATAACTAATAAAGCCGGCGGCAGGTAGTCATGGACTCTTTGACACTCATTAATATTAGACTTGTGAGCCAGCAAACCATCTGCCAGTACAAAGTTAATCTAGATCAGGCATAGATTCATAATCAAATTTCTGTCAAAATAACCAGAGCACACAATATGGTGTTTTGTCACCTTTTAGTTGGCCGTGCAGGGATAAATAGTATTAAACAGGCATCAGGTCTGATAGAATGAAATGAAGCTTTTACTTTTTTTGTATGTAACTATTTTAAACCACACTTGAATCAGGAGAATGAACGTATTCCTGTTGAATTCTTAAAACATATGGCCAAAGGCTACCATAGTAACAGTTTCCCCATAAGGTATGAGATTAAATTGACCGGGTTTAGTTAGCAAGGACAGGGAAGGAATCGGGAGGGACATTTTGTGCCTCACTCTGTTCATGCTGCTGCACATAACAGAATGAGCAAACATCAAAACAATTCCAGGGCAAACCCAAAACCAGTGCAGTGAATTCTTCCCAGCAAGCCTTGCCAATGCATTTCTCTGACATGTGTGTGGTGGCAAGACAGAAAACGGTGTCAGTAGCAGCTTAGCAGTCTGAGTGTGATCACTGTGTGGGATGTTTTCCTTGCTGTGATAGAGAATTGCAGTGCAGCAGTTGCAAATGAAGGACTCCATAAGAAAACAGAACTGATGGTCAGGAAAGAACATCCCAAATACAGTGTGGAGCATCTGGCTGCTCTCTCATGTGAAGAGTTTTCACACCGGTTTTCTTCCACCAAAACAAATCCTTTTGAATGGACTCATTTCAATGGGGGCTTGGCCATTTTACAGGTTGTCTGGGTGTACAATTTCATATTCAGTAACTGCACAGATTGGAAAGGCAATTTTGAATTGGAAATTTCCATTTTAAAAACAGCCAAAAAATGACCCCAAACCTGCAAGCTGTGCAGTGCTAGATTTTTTTTTTTTTTAAAGTCACTGTAATTAAGAGGCATAGTTTACAAGACAAAGTAAGCTGTCAAACCTGTTCTTAGAAAGAAGACTGTTTCCTCATTTTTGCCTCCTTTATGCAGTTCCCTAGAAAGTTAGCTGCAGTGGACATACAATACATGGTTCAACTATCTCCCCAAACAGTTTTCAGAAGGCAGATTGCTGGCAGCTGTTGCATGATACATTCTCAGTATATATATGTTGACATAATTCTACCGGTTATCTCTGGTTCTTTATAGTAGCTGTTGTTCAATCTGTAGGCTAGTCTTGAAAACATATTGTAGTTTGGAGTGGTTTATTCTTTAATATGGCATCAAACAGTGTCTGTCCAGGAGTAATAAAATATACCAAAGTGGAAATGAGACTGGAAATTAAGATGAGTGTCAGAGAAACAGAAAAACACAGATGAGGGAAGTAATTTTCAAAACAATCTTCCACCAAGCTGTGCATTTTTTAGATTTTTGATTTTTATTTTTAAACTCTCAATTTAAAGTAAAACAAAATCAGGTCATCTTTATTGCAAAGTTGCTTTTGTACCAAAAGAAAAATCACATTTTCATTACAAGATTGGTCACCTCCTACTTTCCCCTTGTGTAAATGAAGAAACACTATTTTAGATCACCTGCTAATAAAACATAACACTTGTGACCCTGCTCTTGAACTCAGATTAAATACTACTGTTTCTAATATGAATATTACAGATGTGCTTTAAATTAAAATGACCTCAAAAAATTTCTGAGCAATGTTGACATTTTGATCCATATTCTGAACAGTAACTTGCCTTCTACAAATTTCAGAGATACAGAGAGAGAATTAGCTTTTGTACCTATATACTTAAGACTAATTCTGGGTATAGCAATGATGTGCCATAATAAGTTATTGATATTGTAATCATTGCAAAATAATCATAATGAATTTCTAGTCTTCAAAAAATTGATCAAACTGGAAATAGATTCTGTGTTTTATCTATCAGTGTTAGGTAAATGACCAATCCTTCCCATACCACATAATGAATAAGAAAAATGCAGGCTTAGAAGGCTATGCTTGTCTTGCTCAGGGGAGAGGTGCACACAAATGTGCTGCCTGTCCTGTTAATTTATTTGTTCACTC
>VWZG01008513.1:127130-142206 GCA_013396735.1 Grallaria varia
TAACTAGCTCCCCACAAAACAGATTTACTAGAGAAGATGCTTCTCCAAAGAAGGTGGATTTCACTGCTTGATGTTATTGGGAGTCAGACATCAGCTCTTCTCCTAGAGCTCTGTAAGTTTGTTCCACTCCTATGATGCCAGTTCAAATACAGCTAAATTAGCTCAGAGATATTTTTGTCTCACCTTTTATTTAAAACTTCATTTTCTGGGATTCCAATTCCAGTGCTTCAAAGTTCTCATATTTAATAATTCAGATTTTAAAAAAAATATCCAAACTGCCTATTGTAAATTTCATTTATTTCTTCCTCAGCCAGCACTCGGAACTGTTGATCCCATCCATTCTATAAACTGTCCTTCCATATATAAAAGACCCCACTCCCTCCATACTTTTTATTTTCTAGGCTAAGCAAGTATCATTTTTTCAACTTTACTTCCCTTTTTATGTTTACATAACTTTTCTCTGGGTTCTTTTACATTTATTACCCTCACACACTTTCAAAGTGCTGTGGATAAAAACCAGTATGATACTCAAGTGAAGAGCTTGGCCTCACCAATGTCAAACAAACTGCAGTAATATTCCTCCAGATATAACACACATCACTTACTAATTAACTAAGAGCTAAAATTAGCCTTCGTTCTTGGTTTGTTTTGAAAATCATAATATTGCTGGCTCAAGTTTACTTTGAGGAGCACAAAGGATTAGTTTGATAAGTTTTGTTCTTGACATCCATAGTGCTTGGTGCTTAGCATTACCCTGCCAACAGAGGGCTTGTAAGTTTGTTGTTAAGCAATATGTTACAGATTCTTCTCTGGAGCACTTTTAATCTTCTTTCAAAAAATAGTATACTTGTCCTTCAAGTACCCCGTGATGTTACCTTTCATTGTCAGTGGTACAGGCACTGTAGTGACTAGTTCCTGAAGTATTTTTCATGAAGTTTGTTGGTTGCTACTGATTTGTGTCTATCTTGTTACTAAATAAATGGTTCTTAATAAGTCAGCGTGGGCTAAACTCAAGGAAGCATCGTAACCATTTTTAGAACATGCTCATTTTGACTCCAAAGTGGCAGAAACAGTTTTATTCATTTTATGAATAATACTGGGTAGTATCTTTGCATTTTCAAAAGAATCTGGTGAATTTGAGGGCTCACTGCATAGCAGCCAAGCAAGGTCCATCACAAGAAGTGTAAACACCTTATAAAGGAAGAGGGAGAGAGCTCATACCCTTTACAAAAATCAAAAGTAAGAAATGAAGTGATTCAAAATTTTAATTATCTTATGCTATGTCTGTAGAAGTAAATTAAACATGAGGGGGAAACAATTTTGGGCACTTGATTTTGTTTACTGTATCTTGATGTTTTAACCTTACCAGTTTATAGTCTCCCATAGTCCTTTTGGTGATAGTTCAGGGATTAGCACAAGCCAAAAGCATTCTTGGTTGACAAACGACATGGAGCTAAGGGTATGACTGCAGATATTCTATGCCAGCACTAAAGAACACTGAAATGGTTCCTTAGTTTTTTATAATATATGTACTTATGCTTGCAGGAAATTAAGACATGGATTCAAACTTCTCCAAGGTTCTGTTTAGATTTGGGCAGTTTTGCTGCATTTTAATGCGGGACTTGAGGACACACTGTCCAGCTAGTTCACTAAACCCACAGCAAAGAACCACTGAGTCCCACTGAGTTTGTGTATATATGTAAAGTGTACATACACACAGAGAGACACAGACAGAAAGTACAAATAAAACTTGTTTAATGCAAAACACTGAAGGTGTGTTTTGCTATGTGTGCTTGGCAATATTTTTCACCAAGGATTACTTCTGTTCAAGGAAATTCCTTTAAACTTGGCTAGTAAAGGAAACATGAGGAAAGTTTGATGGCACCTGGACCAATACAGCAACAGAAAATCCTTCATGATTTTGAGGACAGATTTGTTTTCTGTTGTGGTTTTTTAGGACAAACACATAGTGAATGCTGAGGAAAACTGCAAGCAAAAAAATTATATTCTGATCAAGCTGTTTAAAAACCATTAGAAATGCAGAAAACTTGTAAATTATATGTTTAATAGCTGAAGATGAAGTCCTTAGTGTGAAAAAATCTCACTGTTTTAAGACAGGGAATTCTCTCTGAAAAGAGGATGCATACAAGAGGTTATGTCCCTGTGGTCCCTTTATTATTAGAGAAAGCCATTATTTATCAGAATGACATAAACACACACACAAACACACAGAGTCTAAGTCTCCAGGATTCCTACAATAGAAGTTTGAAGTCCACTTCAATAAACTACAGAGCATCAAACACCCCTTTTCTCACATGTCAAAGACCTGTCACAGACTTTTCTGCATGTGCTCATGTAAGGAGAGGACTCTGACAGATTGATCTGAAGGGAACTGCACCCGAGCCGGACCAGAGAAAAAGCTTGTGTAAACTCTGGAATCCCTCCGTCCCTGACCTCTGTGGTAAGCTCCCTCAGGGAGGGATATATGCAGGATATGAAAAGAAGGGAGAGCACTGAAACAGTAAAATACCAAATGCTTCAAAGCTTCCTTAACCAAAATTCTGCATTCAGTCAGGAAATTTCATGTTGCCATTACACAGCATTGTGAATAAGGAGAAGATACGGTGATGGATCTGTGTTTACTTTCATAGAGAGGATACATTTGATGTCATATGATCTTCAATTTACATATGAATGCTATTGCGAGGGAAACTTATGGACACCATGAACTGACCAATATGATCAAGGTAATGCCGTTTATTGTTGTGAAAACACCCCTTAAATAACCCAGATAGCACACACACTGCAAACCACCCTGTGACTGGTTAATGTGTATAACACACAACTCTATTGGTGCAAAATAGAGTGATCCCTCTCTGTGGCCGATGTTTTTCAATCTTCTGCTGCAGTTTCTGTAAGTTCACATTCTTCTTCACTGTTGATCTCCACAGAGGCTTCTTAAAAGTAGCTTCTCACTGCAGTCTTAAAAGCCTGGCAGCATAACTGCATCTAAAGCACTGAGGTCGCTCATATGCCCATTTTCTGCAAGAAATTTCCCAACAATGGATCTGTGTTTACTTTCATAGAGAGGATACATTTGATATCATATGATCTTCAATTTACATATGAATGCAAGGTCAAAATGCTGGAAGGTGGTGCTGGGCTGTAAATCCAACAAAGAGTCAAAATGGTGAGAACTAAATAGGAAAATAATGAAACACGTCAAGAATATGGTTGGTTCTCCATCTCTGCCATTTTAAAATCTAATTGAAAAGATTTTAAAAGATATGCTCTGGCTCAAACAGCAATAACCTAACTTAACCATCTATAAGAAAAACAGATGCTCCCAACTGGACATTGGGAATCCCTCTGTAATCTCTGGAGAGAGAAAGGAGACCTTAGAGGGAAGTTTAGCCCATCTTTCTCCACAGACATTGTGAAGATGAAACCTATCTTCCATGCTGGTATTTTTAAGTGAAGGTTAGGAAATAACTTTTTAATCCAGGAAGTGAATACTTTTTCCATTTGAAAAACAAGAAACTTTTTGATACAGCAAGCATATTATAAGCAAACTCTTGTGGTGTTTGCAAACCTCTTCCAAAGCTCAGAATCTACATACTTTCAAGTTTCAGTCCCCTAACTTTCTTTTTTTTGTCAAGCAACCATTTCATATCATAGTGAAAATAAAGAAAAAAAGAGAAATACCAAAACTCTGAGATGGCTACATTTGCAACACATTACAATTCAGAATGTCCCAGAAGATATTGCAACATATACATTTCTCAGTCAAAAACTTATCAAATATACACCATTTTTTTTTTTTGTTTGTTTTTTGGTTTTTTTTTTTTTGTTAGATATCTGAGTGACTACACTGGGAGTTCAGGTTGTTACCAGTGACAGTTCTTTCTGCTAGTATATTAATCTTAAAAAAGAAAAAAAAAAGTACTATTTTTTTCTCAGTATGGTTAAAAGTGGATTACTAATTGCAATAATATTTTTGATGCATTTTAAATTTCACTGGTTCGCCATCACAATACACATCAGAGGTGTTTCTGAGCATCTCTGGCACCCTGTGTGCTGTGCACAGCACCAGTGAATTATTCACTTTCAGAGCTGCAGACTCTTCCTGGCTACTAGGCAAGGGGACAATATCCTGTGCACATCAAATACACCAGACAAGCACCAAGACAGCAGGCAGACCTCGAACACTTGATATCAATTAGAGGAAAGCAGTAGCTGAAAGCATAGACCTGGGCTCTTTGAATTAAAGTATAGCATTTCTAGGGAGAGATACTATTCCAGCTTTGGATTGGTTAGATGTTATTTGTGTATCAGAACAGTCTACGTTCACAATTTAATTAAAAGATATGGGGCTTCACATTGTTTTAACATTAAGGATTTACTAATCTGATTGCAGGATCAATGGTATAGTTTGCACGAGTCTCTGGAATCCAAGCACAGCTTACAGTTAATTATTGAATCAGAAGAGTCTGTGTCAAATAAAAACCTACAATGACTGGGCAAACTAGGCTTTCAAAGTAGTTGGCCTGTTTGAACAATTCGCTGTTTATTCATTCTATGTTACTATTGGCCTAATGTAAGCCTGATGTAGAACAGTGTCAAAATAACTGAACTTTTTAGATTTTACAGCCTAAGACTTTTTTTGTTTGTGCCTGTGGACATCTTACTTCAGTTATAACCAGGGAGCATCCACAATTCTTGATTCTGAATCACAAAGGGGAGTCAGGTCTGAGGGATTTCTTACAATAATTTCTAAAAAGACATTTACCATACCATCCTTCAGAGTATCTGAGATCTTTGGAAGAAAAATAATTGTTATTCCATGAGATTCACATGATCAGTTCTGTATATCACTGTAAAAATCACCATGACTGTAGGGAAATCTTATAGTTGCACTGACAGGGAGAGAATGAAATGGAAATAATTTTGTTTGTTCTTATATTTCTAAATTTTAGCAATAGAACTAAAAGGAAAACTTATATAAGAATGTGTAATATACTGATGGCTGCTAGTCACAATGGAAAAGTACAGACAGTTCAATTACTGATCATTATGTTGCCAGAAAGTGAAGAATTGCCCTGAAAACAGAGACTTACAAACTGCTAAATCCTGAGTATTTCCAAAGGAAAAGTTGGGGGAAAAAAGAGACATAAAGAAGAGACAAAAGGTCTGTAAAATTAGGTCTACTTTCCTACACAATAAATATTCAGAAAGCAGGAAGAAGAAGTTAAATATAATGTGGGCACCAAAAACAGAAGCATGACCTACTAGACTGCAATAATACATGTACTGTTGTGTTATTCTGTCAAAACATTTCCCATAAATGCAATAACAGAATTTGCATCTCCTTTACAATTTATATGACTTTTTGTTAATCTGGATTGAGTCATTAAAATCTAAGATGGAATGTAATTAATAGCAGCAATAACAATAGTGCTTAGTGGCAATGTAACAATTTTTCCAGAGAGATTTCCTGGTATTTAATTGAAGTAACCACCATAGTAAATGGGCTCAGTAGAACTAATCTTATAGTAAAATCTTATTCTGATGTAGATTACTGTCAAATTAAATCCTGACCAGCAATCCTTGGGAAAGAGACAATAAATCGTATTGATTTTTTCAACCTAATTTTAATTTTTCAAGTGCATGACGCAAGTGGTACAGAAATAGCTTTGTTAATCGATAAGCTGTGTTTAAAGGGCAGTTCTGAATCCTAATAACTGATTACCCCAAATTGTACTGCTATTTGTCCACTGTGAAAAGCAGTGTAACTGCTCAGGATCTACACCCTGTGAGTGCAAAAGAGGCTTTGTCCCACTGACTACAATATTAACTTCCTCATAACAGCAAAGACCAAATATTATGACTACCAGCCCCAAGCTATTGATTTATGCTTGAATCACCGGTCTGTAGAATGATTTGGGTCAGAAGGCACCTTCAAAGATCTCCTAGTCCCCCCTCTGCCATTGACAGGGACATCCTCCACTTTGTTGCTTAAAGCCCCATCCAACCCGACCTCAAACACAGCCTTTACCTCCAGGGGCTTATTTAGGGCTACATCTAATTTGTCCCTTAATACCACAAAAGAAATAGTTCCTTTTCTCCTTTCTTGTTACTTGAATACCATGATCATAGATCATTTTCCCACACATCACATTTTACTTCGACAGAAACACAGGACAAGGGGCAAAGAACAGTACAAAAGACTGGGAAATTATAATGACTGGGGTAGTTCATGGTAAGGAAGGACATATTTACACATCTGCCACTGTTGCTAATCTATTTTTGGTCTGCATATTCCTTCAGAAAGAAATAAAGGGCAGCACTTGGCCATCTGGTGTTCCTTCAGATGCATTACTCAGCTTATCAACTACCCCACTGGACACCATTCTTCCTGATGAGCAGAGCTGGCATCTAAACAAGATGTGTTGCCACAAAGCACTTGTGCCTGGAGACTTCAAGATAGACCATAGTATTTCCACTTTGTTTTATAATAAGATGTAAGTTTCTTAAATTCTACTGTGGCTATAATACCTCATTCTAATACATTAATGTTCTTAAAGTTTACTTCTGTTGTCTTCGTTTGTGTATAGGATTACAAAGGTAAAACAATGGTCATCCAGAGACTAGCTAGAGCCAGATTTATCCAGGATATCACCTACTGCTGTCTATAGAAATTGTTATGTTTAATTTGCATTTGTATGAGAAACCTGTATTCCTTTTCTGTGGGAAAAAAAAAGTGAATTTTAGCAAGCATCATGTATTTCATAATTGTCAACTTGAGCTGTTCCCAAGCAAAAAGACATATTTTTAAAATAAGATAATTTTATCTACCTTGTCTATCCTAAATATTGGATAGCAAATATTTAGTTATTATAGAATCATAGAATTATTAAAGTTGGAAAAGACCTCCAAGGTCATCAAGTCCAACCTTTGATTGCAAGCCACCATCCCAACTAAAACATAGCATTAAATGCCACATCCAATCATTTCTTGAACACTTCAAGGGACGGTGACTCCNAGTCACCTGGTCATAAAAGGATATCAGGCAGGTCAAGAAGGACCTTTCTTTCTGAAACCCGTGCTGTCTAGGCTGATCCCCTGACTGTCCTTTACGTGCTGTGTGATGGCACCCACGAGTATCTGTTCCATAACCTTCCCACACACCGTCCTCTTTTCCCATCACTTGTTGCCTTGGAGAAGCGGCCAACCCCTACCTGGTTACAACCTCCTTTAAGGTAATTGTAAAGAGTGATAAGGTACCCCCTGACTCTCCTTTCCTCCAGGCTAAACATCTCCAGCTCCCTCAACTGCTCCTTATATGATTTACACTTCGGCATCTCAATGTCTTTCATCTAGTGAGGGGCCCAGAACTGGACACAGCACTCAAGGTGTGGCCGCACTAGTGCAGAATACGGAGGGACTACCACTGTCCTGGTCACACTGGACACACTATTTCTCATCCAGGCCAGGATGCCAATGGACCTTTTGGCCACCTGAGCACACTGCTGGCTCATGGTCAGCTGCTGTTGACCAGCATGTCCAGAGCCTTTTCTGCCAGGCAGCTTTCCAGGCACTCTTCTCAAAGTGTTACATGGAGTTGCTGTGTCCCAAGCATAGGACCCAACATTCTGCCTTGTTGAATCCCATACAATTAATCTCAGCCCATCAGCCCAGCCTGTCCAGATCCCTCTGAAGACCTTCCAACCCTCCAGCAAATTGGCACTCACGCCCAACGTGGTGTCATCTGTGAACTTACTGAGGGTGCACTCAATCCCCTCACCCAGTTCATCAGTAAAGGTATTAAACAGGATGGGCCCCAGTAGAGAGCCGTGGGGAACCCGCCTTGCAACCAGCCACCAACTCCCTGGGCCTGGCCATCAGCCCATTTTTAACACAGCAAAGAGGGAACATGTCCAAATTATGGGCTGCCAGCTTTTCCTGAATGCTGAGGGATACAGTATGAAAGGCTTTACTTGAGTCCATGCAGACTACATCCGTAGCCTTTCCCTCATCCACTAAATGAGTCACCTGGTCATAAAAGGATATCAGGCAGGTCAAGAAGGACCTTTCTTTCTGAAACCCGTGCTGTCTAGGCTGATCCCCTGACTGTCCTTTACGTGCTGTGTGATGGCACCCACGAGTATCTGTTCCATAACCTTCCCACACACCGAGGTCAGGCTGACAGGCCTGTAGATCCTCCTTCTATCCACTCTTGCGGATGGGCATTACATTGGCCAACCTCCAACCATCTGGGACTTCCCTAGTAAACCACAACTAATGATAAATGATGGGGAGTGGCTGGNTGATTTACACTTCGGCATCTCAATGTCTTTCATCTAGTGAGGGGCCCAGAACTGGACACAGCACTCAAGGTGTGGCCGCACTAGTGCAGAATACGGAGGGACTACCACTGTCCTGGTCACACTGGACACACTATTTCTCATCCAGGCCAGGATGCCAATGGACCTTTTGGCCACCTGAGCACACTGCTGGCTCATGGTCAGCTGCTGTTGACCAGCATGTCCAGAGCCTTTTCTGCCAGGCAGCTTTCCAGGCACTCTTCTCAAAGTGTTACATGGAGTTGCTGTGTCCCAAGCATAGGACCCAACATTCTGCCTTGTTGAATCCCATACAATTAATCTCAGCCCATCAGCCCAGCCTGTCCAGATCCCTCTGAAGACCTTCCAACCCTCCAGCAAATTGGCACTCACGCCCAACGTGGTGTCATCTGTGAACTTACTGAGGGTGCACTCAATCCCCTCACCCAGTTCATCAGTAAAGGTATTAAACAGGATGGGCCCCAGTAGAGAGCCGTGGGGAACCCGCCTTGCAACCAGCCACCAACTCCCTGGGCCTGGCCATCAGCCCATTTTTAACACAGCAAAGAGGGAACATGTCCAAATTATGGGCTGCCAGCTTTTCCTGAATGCTGAGGGATACAGTATGAAAGGCTTTACTTGAGTCCATGCAGACTACATCCGTAGCCTTTCCCTCATCCACTAAATGAGTCACCTGGTCATAAAAGGATATCAGGCAGGTCAAGAAGGACCTTTCTTTCTGAAACCCGTGCTGTCTAGGCTGATCCCCTGACTGTCCTTTACGTGCTGTGTGATGGCACCCACGAGTATCTGTTCCATAACCTTCCCACACACCGAGGTCAGGCTGACAGGCCTGTAGATCCTCCTTCTATCCACTCTTGCGGATGGGCATTACATTGGCCAACCTCCAACCATCTGGGACTTCCCTAGTAAACCACAACTAATGATAAATGATGGGGAGTGGCTGGGTGAGTTCTTCTGCCACCCACCTCAGTACCCTTGGGTGAATCCCATCCAGCCCCATAGGCTTGTGAGTGTCTAAGTGGCTCAGCAGCCTGAATAACCTCCAGGCCCTTACAAAAGCCTTTCAAGACTTAGCAAAATAGGAACACTGTTTATAGCAAAAAAAAAAAAAAAATCTGGAAAAATTATGACCTTGCTTTGGAGGCCTCACATCCCAAATATCTCAGCAACTGTCTGAATGCTGGCTAGCCAAAATTATCAAACTTACCTTTAGCCTCCCTAAGATTTTTCTTGCAAGTGAAGGAGGAATAGATTGCCAAAGCATCTCCTGCTGATATTTTGCCTGGCCTTAAGTGTTTCTAGAGACCATTTTGTCTTTTCCACATGTATTCAGTTAGATATCNGATAAGGTACCCCCTGACTCTCCTTTCCTCCAGGCTAAACATCTCCAGCTCCCTCAACTGCTCCTTATATGATTTACACTTCGGCATCTCAATGTCTTTCATCTAGTGAGGGGCCCAGAACTGGACACAGCACTCAAGGTGTGGCCGCACTAGTGCAGAATACGGAGGGACTACCACTGTCCTGGTCACACTGGACACACTATTTCTCATCCAGGCCAGGATGCCAATGGACCTTTTGGCCACCTGAGCACACTGCTGGCTCATGGTCAGCTGCTGTTGACCAGCATGTCCAGAGCCTTTTCTGCCAGGCAGCTTTCCAGGCACTCTTCTCAAAGTGTTACATGGAGTTGCTGTGTCCCAAGCATAGGACCCAACATTCTGCCTTGTTGAATCCCATACAATTAATCTCAGCCCATCAGCCCAGCCTGTCCAGATCCCTCTGAAGACCTTCCAACCCTCCAGCAAATTGGCACTCACGCCCAACGTGGTGTCATCTGTGAACTTACTGAGGGTGCACTCAATCCCCTCACCCAGTTCATCAGTAAAGGTATTAAACAGGATGGGCCCCAGTAGAGAGCCGTGGGGAACCCGCCTTGCAACCAGCCACCAACTCCCTGGGCCTGGCCATCAGCCCATTTTTAACACAGCAAAGAGGGAACATGTCCAAATTATGGGCTGCCAGCTTTTCCTGAATGCTGAGGGATACAGTATGAAAGGCTTTACTTGAGTCCATGCAGACTACATCCGTAGCCTTTCCCTCATCCACTAAATGAGTCACCTGGTCATAAAAGGATATCAGGCAGGTCAAGAAGGACCTTTCTTTCTGAAACCCGTGCTGTCTAGGCTGATCCCCTGACTGTCCTTTACGTGCTGTGTGATGGCACCCACGAGTATCTGTTCCATAACCTTCCCACACACCGAGGTCAGGCTGACAGGCCTGTAGATCCTCCTTCTATCCACTCTTGCGGATGGGCATTACATTGGCCAACCTCCAACCATCTGGGACTTCCCTAGTAAACCACAACTAATGATAAATGATGGGGAGTGGCTGGGTGAGTTCTTCTGCCACCCACCTCAGTACCCTTGGGTGAATCCCATCCAGCCCCATAGGCTTGTGAGTGTCTAAGTGGCTCAGCAGCCTGAATAACCTCCAGGCCCTTACAAAAGCCTTTCAAGACTTAGCAAAATAGGAACACTGTTTATAGCAAAAAAAAAAAAAAATCTGGAAAAATTATGACCTTGCTTTGGAGGCCTCACATCCCAAATATCTCAGCAACTGTCTGAATGCTGGCTAGCCAAAATTATCAAACTTACCTTTAGCCTCCCTAAGATTTTTCTTGCAAGTGAAGGAGGAATAGATTGCCAAAGCATCTCCTGCTGATATTTTGCCTGGCCTTAAGTGTTTCTAGAGACCATTTTGTCTTTTCCACATGTATTCAGTTAGATATCCTGCAATGTTAAATACATTGGCAAGCATATAAGTGAATGAACACTTTGGGGCCACCTACTCTAGAAGAAGTCTTAAAGATATGACAGCAATCACCAGGACAGGCTATCATTACTGTCAGAGTACACACAGGGTTTTATTTCCGGGAGGTGCTCAAAAAAGAGGTGCTTCCTAATACACTCTCTGAACAAGTTATCCAGTAGCTAAACCAGAACATGGACTTTCAGCAATGTTCGCTCTTTGATATGAGTGTTTTTACTACAGCTAAACCAATTCAGATTGCACAGCACCTGTTCTCCACGTCACTCAGGGAACAGCCTTGGAGACCTGCCATGCTCGTAAATGTCATCCCAGAGGGAGCAGCACACTTGAGCCTGCAGAACCATTCACTGGAGTTTGCTTGAACTCAGTATGATGGAATATTAAAAAGCTGAGGGATGCTGGGATTTACTGAATCCAAAGAGAAAAACCCAAGCACAGAGACAACAGCATATGCTGCATTGTAAATTTGGGAATTTTGCCTCCCCTTAAGCCAAATAAAATGTAGTTCTCCACTTGCAACATAGATTTTTGAGTCATTATCTTCAGATACCAAGCTCTATTAAGAATTCCCAAACAGATGGGAATTTACCTTTAGTGTTGTGCCATCTTCTTCACACTCACAAGAATGTATAATACCTTCCTGCAGTAAAAATACACAAAATTTTGATAATAATACCACTGGGCACAATTCAGTTGCCCCAAAATAGTCCTTTATCATTAAATATCCCTGAGGTTTCTCACCTGGTCTCCAGCCATTTTTCAGAAGTGCATGAATTTCCTGAAAGCCTTGTGGGACACAGCTAGTAGTGTTCATGTCTCAAATGCCCTAAGGCATCTCAGCTGACAAAGGAATAATCAGCCTTCAGTTATTGCTGCAAAGTCCATTATTGATCATCTGTCAGAATATGAGACATGACAAATCAATTTGTAGGTAAACAGCCCTCTATAAGTCATCTAAGGACAAAATATTTTATGAACAGCTGGTCCTTCTGTGAGGATTATGCCAAGCCTTCCTTTGCAGTCTTAAACTTGTGAGGCTTTTCCCTCATTTTTTTCAGCATCGCTGAAAATAAACCTTGCCATCAAGCTACTGCTGAAGACAGTTAACTGCAGTGCAAAGGTTCTGCATATTTGCATTTCACTCCAGAACAAGTGGCATATGTTGCGTGTTGCACCATGATCCAGAAATTGTGATTTTGCTTGACAAAGTTGGAATATTTGCCTGTGGTAAAACTGTCCCCTTTTGGTGGGGGGAAAGTACCATTTAAGGGCTGCTGGGAACCTATTGTTTTTGACTGAAACTTTCCAGAAACAGCAGAGAGGTAAGACACCTAACATGAGTACTGCAGAAAAAGTGTAGAGAGATGACAGTGTGGTAAAGAAATCAATGCCCTCAAACAAACAAAACCAAACAAAGTATTCAGAATAGTTTTTGATTATGTTCCATTTTCATAACCATGTTGAATTGATATATTTCTAATATTGATCTTACCTTGCTGCTAAGCCTTGCACATTCTTGTTTTAACAACAATTTTTAGCAGTTAAATAAAATCCTGAGTACTTCACTGCCTAAAGTAGGCAGTAACATGTGCATGCTGGAATCTAGGCTTTGTATTAATTTACATTATTTTGTAGTGCTAAACATTTTCATTTTAAAATTTTCACATAGAAAAAGCTAGTCCTTAATTAAGAATGCATGCAACACATGATTTTGATGGGATGACAGGAACATCCAAGAAACAAAGAACATTTTATCAACATCTAGAATGATACCTTTGCAATGAAACCTGTACTGTCCTACCATCCACCCCTGCACTGATAACTACTGTTACAGCAGCTTGCTCTGTCATTTTGCCCCATGGACTCCCCAGTGCCTTGGGAGAGTGAATTTGGTTATGGTACAGGCAGCCTTCTTCACAGCCAGCCCAAAGGATCGATGCCTATTGGCTCTGCACTGCTCCGGCGATCATCTGTCCAGGGGCTGTGGAAAACTCAGCGCTCTGTTAATCCATTTTGGCCATTTACAGTTCAAATCAATGAGCCAGTATGGAGTTTCTCTCTCTGTTTTCCCATCCTGCTTGCACTCTCTCCTATTCGGTCCCTCCCCAAAAGCAGGTCCTGGGTTTTGCTCTCTGCAAGAGGTGACACACAGCTGACAGCAACACTCTCACTCAGCTTTTCTGCCCCCAGATGTTTCAGCTCCACATCTTTAATCCAGTCTCTGAGCTCTCAGGAGACATATTTGGCCTCACTGTCTATCTTTTGCTTTTCTGTAGACCTCAACTCTTCTGGGTGTTCAAATATTTTTCATGGAGAGTACTCCTTGGCATCTGCCAGCTCTAGTCTTCTCACAACCTGTTCTCGCATGATTTAGGATGATTTAGAAATATAATCCCATTCCAACAAGGTAAAATTTTCTGCAGCACAGAACGATTCCTAACAAGAATCACCAAGAATCTCTTGGCTAAATGCGACTACTCCCTCACCTGCAGTTTATTTGCTTGCTTGTGAGGAGTCTGAGCTTTAAGACATGGGAGAGCAAGAAAAGCTTTCGGATAAGAATCCACAGCAATTCTACAAGCAGCAAACTGACAACTCTTCTACTTGTCTTTTCTCCACTATATGGCTCTTTACAAGGCAAATAATTTGTGACAGAGGAGGATTTCCTCCTCCTTCTTCCTTGCAAGAAGTCATTCAGAGCCACAACATTGTACAAGTCATTCAAAACTGAAATGTTATGAATAATAAGGAAAACTGATTCAAGATGAAAATCTTTGCTCTTCAGATTAGAAGGAGCTCGATCATAATTATACCTTCCTGTTCATGTTGTTATATAACCTGGCTAGGCAGGAGAAGGGTCTCCAGGTACAAAAGAGGCTGAGAACCTCAAACAAAACAAATCTACCTATAACCAGCACATCACTTCTTCCCTCAGAACAAGTCAGAGATAGTTCAAAAGAATGACTTATAATCTCCTTTTCCATGATCCCTGAACTTATTTTTTTGCCATTCACAGCTGTTTGAAGATCATCGTTGGACTGAAAAACACGTATACGTGTAACAGTCTATTTTTCTCCACTGACCTGAATCAGCCCTTACAAGCACAGCACCAGTGTGTTAGTTTGGAGTCCAGTCCTTCCTCTGGCGAGAGTGGCCTAGTGGACCTGTGGATAAAGTCGAGCTGACTGTAGGAATCTCAAACCCATCCAAAGGGACTGGGCCTGAAAGAGGATCACAGGACTTACTTTCCTTTGTCTCTAGGACTTTGCTTTGATTTTTTTTGCATCATCAGCAGTAGAAAGTTACTTCTGAAGACTCCAGGGGACTCACAAAAGGGAATGTGCCCGGTTTATTCCACCTATTATGGGCTGATAACCATAACGCAAAGCCACAATTAGCAGCAACAATTAAACTATCAGCAGCCACAGTTAAGGCTGGAATGGCTGGTGACTGAACTCTCTGTATGTTATGTAGATCTGTCATGGTTAGACTAAGCTGTTGTCCCTGTTCCATGGACAGAACTCATGAGGATTGCTAATCAACAGATTTCATAGGCCCTATCTGCCCACATAATTTCTCTTTATTCCCTTGCTCCAGGACTGACAGACTTAATAGCTGCTTTTAAGTGTGGAGGGTACATGTAGAAAGGCCTATTTTCCAGCATGCATTATATACAGAAATATGAGTGGCAGGCAACCTTTCCTTTCAAAAATACAGCTTTGCAAGCTAAAACCCAGCTGAGATGAAAGGCAACTTTACAAAAAGGTAGTGCTGCTCCACCTGTCCTCTCTTTCTTTTCTTTTCTTTTCTTTTCTTTTCTTTTCTTTTCTTTTCTTTTCTTTTCTTTTCTTTTCTTTTCTTTTCTTTTCTTTTCTTTT
>VWZG01008513.1:142646-184206 GCA_013396735.1 Grallaria varia
CTTTTCTTTTTTCTTTCTTTTGTTTTCTTTCTTTTCTTTCTTTTCTTTCTTTTCTTTTCTGACATCTGGAATTTCTTTATTTGAATATCATCTTCTATGATGAGTTAAGCAATTCAATTAATATAAGTTTCTTTGATTCATTTAAATTTCCATAAAAAAAGCTTATGGTCAGTTTAGTCAAGAATAACTGTTGTTCTATATACTGCTTAAAAAGTAGACCTTTGTTTTCTCAATTGCAAGTGTTTGATTTATGTTGTTTTCAAGTAGAGGCTTGAATGTTCACCACACAGAATTTGTCCTAGCTTTTTTTTTTTTTTTTTAGGAAATTTAACATGAAGATATCCATTATCAGAAATTGTTTGATGAACACAAAATGTACATTTAGCTCAGTAATCAGGTTTAATTCAAGCCCCAGTGAGTAGGAGAACCATGTGCCATCAACAAATGCAGCACAGAGGTGTTTACTGTTCTCCACATTTTTCCTAAATATTTTCAACTCTGAGGTAAAGCTTTACGTAAACCTTGCAAAGAAAAAACCTCTGAAGAATTTGAATTTCTATCCTGCTAAACACAAAAAGTGGTGGTAAGTCACCGGAAACTTTTCCAGACTTATCTGAACATGTCTGATATGGGATTTGGGTTGGGAATGCATAGGCACAAGTGCACTCAAAGCGTATCCTGGGGTTTCTGGCTGCAATCTAGTTGGAAGGATCTTAAAACAACTTTCCTTGGGGCTGCCAAAGGTTCCATCAGGCATAAACAAGCACATAGATTTGCAATCATTAAAAGAGAAAATCCCACTGAAAGCCAAGCCACTTCAAGGAGTCAGTGTTTTGGAGTTTGCCTTATTTGTAAGTCTAGTGAAGAACCTTAATAGTACCGGAGCCTGCAGCTTCCTGCTCACTTGCAAAACTTGCCCATGGCACGGGGGGAAAGAGGTTAGAGGGTTTGGGCCCTATTTGCACCTTCGCAGCTCCCCACAGGAAAGTGATGCTCCAGTGCCTCCTTGTGGCTTCCTCCTCCCCAGAGAGGGTCAGTCCTGCCAGACATGGTGCCACTTCTACCTTGTGTTTGCTCTGTAGTATTGAGCAATTCTATTTTTTTTATTTTTTTTTTTCCAAATTTTTTTCTTTTTTGGTAATATCATGAACACAGAGCTCTGGAAATGACTTGGTGAATAGAGGCAACACAGATCTGATGAAGAACTATGGCCTAGTCAGAGCTGCAGCTCATTGCAGTGCCCCTGGTGCTCCTGGAGTGTTTTAGGCAGCTCCCTTGGAGACACTCACTTTGACATGGTCAGCAGGGCAAGTGCAAGCACACATCCTCAGCACAAGCACTCATCCCTTCTCTCCAGCCACAGCACCTTCCCCAGGACTGCCAGCAGCGCCTCCATTCACTCAGGACTGATTCTTCTCCTAGGAACAGGCATCTGCAAAGGCCGTGAGAGGAGGGGGAGGCATAGCCAGCCATCTTTTGCACTAAAACCTGGGATACAGCCTTGCACAGCCACACTGAAGTGTCATAACAAAGCCACAGCACTAGTGCTGAATGGGGACAGGCAGGGAGAACAACCATGCCCACTCTGTCCTTAGACATGGCCAGATTTTAGTACCACATAATTTTCCATGTGTAGCTGAAACTACAGCAGCGCAAAACACATGGCACAGACCCTGCTGGCCTTCGATAGCCCAGGGCAGAGGAGCTCCACCATGGGCCACCCTGCTGGGAATGGGAAGGGAAAAGGACACACAACCTTTTCTAGAGGACTATCATGTTGAACTCAGTTCAAGGACCACCTTCAGTCCCCTACAACTTTCCTTTCCTAAACTACAACTGAATGAAGACTTCTGAGCATTTCAAAGTGTGTGAGCTTTTGTCCTACTTTGCTTCTGTTTCTCCAGGTACCAGGCAGGGCAACTCAAGCTCCTCAGACTCCCAGAACAAATCCAGGAAATATTGAACATTTCAGACAAAAAGGACAAAAGGTCAGACATGAGGTGATTCAAACTGAAGGGAACTTAATAAAGAGGAACCAGAGAGGTGGTAGATGCCCTGACCCTGGAAACATACATGCTAAATTTTGAACTACTTGTGACTGTGGTGTCATTATGTGTATTGCAACCAGGCTTTCTTGAAATGAACTTGGAAAAAACATCACTCTTTGATAAGGTCTGCTGGGAAGATGAGTTTGAGAACAACTGCTGCCATAAGCATTTTCAGGGACTTAATTGCCTGCTCTGGCAGCCAATCCAAAGTCTTGATTTAATTTCTTGTATTTTATCAAGGTTATAATTAGCTTTAAACTTGTGAAGACCTGCAAAACTGAGGTAAGCAAGCTGTTTGTAGCTGGGACCACAGTTTTGCTGGGTATCTCATATCAAATCCTCCCAGGAACCTTTCCTGTAGAGTGTCTTATGGTAATTTTCCCTGTGATAAAAAGAAATTACAAAGGCCTAGCATCAATTAGTCATTAAAACATGTAGGTTTTCCTTTACTTTTCTACTTTGAAAAGAGTCTTTCTAACTTCCCAGTGCAGATATAGCTTGATTTTAGATCTCAAGATGATAAAAACTGTCCCTCATTTCCTTTACTATTCACCAGCATTTGTAACTTGCTTGTCTGCCCCCAAACTCCCCACATGTACTGTATTTTGGAGCTGTGAATTTCATACAACTCATTTCCTGCAATCTGAGACAGACTCTAGGATGTGAAATTTGCTTAAAACTGAAGTGGATATGTTTTATGTCAATATGTTTACACATCAAACAAAACTGAAATGCTACCTTACTCTGGAAAATCTATTCCAACTCAATTTACCAGGGAAATGTCACAGGTAAATATCACAGCACAACCTCTACAAATGTACTTTATTCCTTCAGTGACATGTTTGAGATAAAGCATTATTTTGGGAAGTGGTGTTTCTGGATACACTCTGTCTAGAAAATATACTTCTTGTTAACTAGTAATAATTTATTTCTGCTATTCATCTTTGCATTTCTCTTACAGTAGGATACACAATAGAATGATGTTCTCTGTGGTACATCAGAAAAAATAAAACCCAGTTGCAGAGTTTAGCGTGACTATTTTAAGTATGTTCTAGGTTTAACAAAGCTCCATGTAATGATATTAACAACCCAAAATGTAATTTAAGAGATTAAAAAGGCATTTTCCCCCCTGCTTTCTTTCTGATTTTGATGTATCTTTGCTGTTTAGTTACTTTGCCACCATTTTAAAATGCCACTTCTGTCAGAGACCTTTCTCCAAACAGCATTTAAGAACCCATTCTATCATCCTAATCACAATAATTTCTATTCCTGTAGGTATCCTGAAACAATGTGCTAGGATTATTCATGCAGTTCCAGGGTGAAAAATAGGAATAAAAATATCAAAAATCTTCTGACTTCTCTTCGTGTTCATGCTCATGCTTCTAAACACTGTGAGTAAGGAATCTTGTTTTATTTCATATCTTAGCAGTATGAGAGAGAAGAACTCTGTCTGGGGACTTACATACTTCAGTCAGTTTATGTCACAACATTACATTATTTTAATGAGGGAGTGTTACATTTCATGTCTGCCTGTAATAACTAGATTAAAACAAATGGAAAAAGACATGAAATCTGCAAATTCTAAAGCATTAGACATTTTTATAGCTAATGTGATCACTCCATTAAATTAGGAAAGATAATCTATTACAATAAAAAGATAAAGAGTTGCTTTATTAAAAAAGAATAAAATTAATCCATTATAAAACCAAACCATATTAGTTAAAGGTAGAGAGAAGTGTTTATTACCCCTCAGAGTTCCCTTAAGAATTTCCTCCAAACTTTCTAGCAGAGATGATGCATGAACTCACACAGGGCAATAACATGTTCTTGTTCCAGTGTGATAGTTTCCATGCTGTTACTATTCCCTGTGTGAATGGCATGAAGAAATTTCAACACACTGGATATATTGTTAAGGAAGAAGATACCTTTAGCTGAACAACGCAGTCCTGAAGTTTACCCCCTCATCAAAGAAGTGTGTACAGCTGGTTTTTGAGCAGACAATACTGCGTGATGCCATTCATTATGTGTTATAGTTTGTTAAAGCCCTACAGTGTTGGCAGTTCTTGATTTGCAATGTCTCCTTCTATCTTCCCATAGCAGCGACCAAAGCAAGACAGCTGCCTGCTGCTGACTTTTAATTCAAACAAACTGAACAGGGTTACATACTCACATGGTCACCTTTACTTCCATCTCCCAGAAGTGGAAGAGACATCTGTTTCCTAGGGACTGTCTTTATCTCCGGAAAGCAAAAGCTTTTCTTAAAAAAACCCAAATCCAAAACCAACCAACCAGGCAAACAAAACCAAACAAAACCTCCGAACATCCAAAATCAAACAAAAAACATCTTTGTTGTTGACTATGGCTATGTAACAGAGTGCCAGACAGAATAAAAACATGAGGAACAGGACATCGCTCCAGCTTAGCCTTTGTCCTTAATTTCGGGGCTAAAAGAATCAACTCACAATTTGCCTGTGGGATAAACAAACACTAAATAACAATTTTAAACTAAATATCACCCACGCCATCATCTTATGCCTTGATGTGACATATTAAAGTTGATTCTACCATTGAAAAAAAAGATGATTTTTTGAATTTAGATAAAGGATACAGAAAAATAATTTCCACTTAATCCTCTATCAGCTTTTGCTTCGTTCTGTATTTCATAATTTATTTTCTCCTCAGGAATATTACTTTTTTATAAGCAAGGCAATTCACTCTTCACCTGGTCAAATAGAGTTGCATGGAAATGTAGGCACTCGAGATTTTTATGTTGCTAAATGATCTATTCAACACTTTTCAAACAACCCAATTAACATACTTACTTTATTAAAATGTCTTTTTTTTTTTTAATAGTGCTTTATAAATCTGCTGCCTGTACACCACTTGTTTATGGAAAAACAGTGAGGGATTCCACCATAAACAAGACATGTGACTCTGACCTTTCATCCTTCACTTTTATCTCTGTCCTTGATAACTTTTCATCAAAATGCTAATGAAATCCCTCTGCTCCTCATCACAAACTTGAACAACACTTAGTTCTCTTTCCACCTAATCATATTGCTTATTCTTTTAAAAAAGAATTTTATGATGCCTTTTAATCTGTCAAATAATTCTGTTCTACTGCAGACTTCCTTAACCTGTCATCTGTATGTATTTCTAGAAGAGCGTCAAGCATCATATCATAGGTGTCTCTTTCATAACTGCCTGAAGAGAACTACATGCATAGGTACATCATGGGTAGAGCTATACTTGTTACCCAGCTCGATTAACCTGGTGTTGTTAAGATTGTTAGTACTGCGCCCTGAATAAGTCCCTTAGTTAATCTTCCTAAGTCTTGTTCCAAGTCTCAAACCAGATCAAAGACGTTAGGAAGCTAAGAAAAAAACCCAACCTTTTCTTCCAGGCGTAGGCTTTCCCACCCAACAGTGCCCACAATCTCTGAGCATAAGGTCTGAAATAGGTCCAATTCACTAAATTTGGCGGATTTCATCAATTTTGTAGGCATATGCTCCATTTTTGTAGGTGCTCTATGGCTTAAGATATGACCTCCATCACACTGTGTGTTGCAGGACATGGAACAAATGGTTGTTGGTGTTGTATTTATTTATCTTTCAGAATAGTTTATGCACTCTCTCAAAGAAACTTCCAGCTGCTCCATTCATGGTGTTTTACCCTTAGGAAGGATTCTGCTGCAACTTGAATTTTAAAATTCCACAGATCCATTAAGGTTTAATTCATTGATAAAATAAGTTCTCAGTGGGAGCATTTTCTTTGAAGTTTCCATTGGTTTCTACATTTGAATTTCCATTAACTGTGGCATTTAAATACCAGGTATGCACATTCAATCTAGATATATGCTTTGATTTAATAAAAAAAGCAAACTAGTAATAGTGTCATGTTTCTTACTTGCTGCATGACCCCTGTGACTCTCACAGACACATCAGTTTCTCTACATTTTATCTGAAGGAAATAAAAATAGATCTAGTCTCTCGCAGGTATGAATCAGTGCAGCGCCTCCTCATAAGTCTAGTCAGGCTGACATGAAAGATCCACAGTGTCTGTCACTTCAGACTGCAGAGACACAGAAATAACAATGTTGGTAGAAAGCCAAGACAGCTACTCACTGAACAAAACCTGTCAATTTTATCACTTCATTATTTTCTCACTTCTTTTACTCAACCCTCATCTTTCACTGTGCCTTGTGATTCCCAAAGCTATTAACTGCTGAGATTGGATGTTACCACATTTTTGCTACATTTATACAATAAATTCTGTAAAAGAAAATCTTTGAACTGTTTCAGTCTATTGCAACAAGGAAGTACAGGAATAAGATATACAAAAACAGTCCGAAGCAGCAGAAAGTACACATGTTGCCTTCAGAAAGTACAGCTGTTTTACTATCCATGCACAGATTTGGGACATCACACAGCTTAGGGAAAATTTTCTTAAGGTGACATCCAAGTCACTCAGATTTCAGATAAGAAATATTGCTTTCACAGCTGTTTCCTTCCTAGCAAACTACCATTAGACGTACCTGCCATGTGTTATTCTGAAGGTTTGGCTTTAGCATGGTCTATCCCTTGTGAGCTGACCCATGAACATTCATGTTTCTTTAAGGATGCAAGGCACACCAGCAGTCTTCCAAAACACATTTCTCAGACTGGCTCTCAGAAGTAGAGCTCCATGGGCTGCTTGGAGACTAAGCTGTAACATAGCATTTGGTCTCTACCGAATGTGGGAGAACTGTCCAGCTTCCTGCTATCCCCTGTCTCCAGATGATCCATATACCAGCAGTGCTGTCAGGAGTTTGCCTGTTCTCTGCTTGGAAGTAACACACAGCTCTGGGTGACATCCACTGCCAGCTGTGCCCTCCCCACTCCAGCACCCCTGGAGCAAGACAACAAGGGCTCCAGCTGGCTGGGGAAGAAGCTTGTTCTCCTCCAAATGACAGATAAAGAAAACCCTGGCCATTGCACTGAATAGTGGGGGTTTTCTTTTCTTTTGTTGTTTCTTTCTTCAACCTGGCAAAGAATTGTTATCAAATAGTTCAGACACTCATGAAACATGATGGACAGTTTTGACATCAAAAAATTCAAAGCAGATATTAGTAATTTACTAGGACCATTTTTAAGGTGGAAGAAATACATGTTTAGATTAGAGGTTAATCAGTGGTTTAGCCACTATCAGTTTCTTACATACTTCAGAATACATTAGCCATAAGCCTGTTCTCAAATAGGTGCAACTCCCTAGCCTGAATCAACTCAGAATCAACCACAGTATACTATACTCAGGGTATCAAATTATTTAGTATTTTTCTCACTTGTATCGAGAGGAATTCTGACATTCAAATATACTCTTGCCTTTTGGTTGAAAAACAGTTTTCAAATATGTAATTCAACAGAATATTACACTTCTGCTATGTATACTTGAGAGGACTGGACCTTTTCCAAGACCAAAACAAAACCAAATGAAATGAAACAAATATCCTTGAATACCTGTCTGACATTTCCACTAGACATATTTTTCTGCTTAACAATAGCATCATGTTTCTTTTCAATAGCATCATGTTTCAGCCATCAAAGAAGTATCCCTATCATGGTGTTTGGGAAATAAATTGGGAACAACGGGTAGCAGAATGGCATTTTAGAAAGCCCCACTTTGGCAAATTAGTTAAACTAAGAATTTCACAAGGCTACTTAGAGTCCTGATGATCACCTTGTTTCTCTCGTAGTTAAATTCATTAATAATGATATAATTTTATACAGAGATTTTTTTTGCCCTGAAGTTTTAATTATTAAGGATGGATGAATGCCTGTACCACACTACTTTACTGGAGTTCATTAATTTCATTTCCTACCACTTCTACCTCATCACCCTTGTTGATGGGAGAAAAGGAGTGAGGAACAGAGCAATATAAAACAGTGTAATTTACAAATCATAATAGTAATTTAAAATAGTAATTCCAACAATAATCTAGGAAGCACTGGTAGTGGTGAAAATATAGAAGTCTAAATGGAGAAGAAATTTAAGGATGAAAACTCAGTCAGTGCAGTAAAGGCAATGAATTGAGTCTGTTCTTCCATATGAATTAAGGTTTTCAAGACTGACAAAATATGGGTAAGTAACAGCCATTCTTTAATATCCAAATTTCTTTCCCTTTCTAAATAATTCAGTGAACATATTCTATTGAAAACAGAATCAAAAAACACACTTAGAACTCAGATTGCAAACATCTCAGAAGGATTTAAAACATTTTGCAGAATGTGGCAAGGATTGTCCTGAATCTTTTGCAGATGTTTATTGCCACAGCTAGTTCTAAGTCTGTAAAGTCTAACGTAAAAATGTCATGCCATGGGTCTTAATTAATTCAACTTCCTGAAGCATTGTGTTATAAAAGAGAGCACAGAAGAGCATCCAGGCTTCTATGATAGGTCAGCAAGGTGACTAGAGATCACAGAAAAAATATGAGTCAGTGTACTGTGTCAGAGTGAACAAGACAACTTGACTTTGGGTCCTGTGCTCATTCTTTTTCTGTCTGTGCCTGGCTGTACCCATTTACCTCATCCCACAACTATTCCCCAACCCAGGCTCATTGCAGCTGAGATCTGATCATTGTCTCTCCCCTGTCAATCAAAGCTATCCTTAGTCTTGTTCTTATCCTAAAGTAACGGGTCCGTTGAACTCTACTGTTGTCTGCTACCAACCCATATCTACCCTGCCACCTGCTTAATACTAATATAATGTAATCCTCAAAAAACTCCAACCTTTCTTGCAAATTCCTGTTCTACTGCCCATGTGATTGCTAATCCAAAATCCAAGAATGTTTCTTTCTGCTACCATTCAAATGGTACTCTTTGAAGTGGTTTCTGTTCTAATCTGCTAGTGAGGCTAGTCCTGGACTAGAAAGCACTCAACTCCCTTACAAATGGTAGTTTTATGATGTTACTTAAGTAAAGTCATGCTGGGGAGAGGAGATTTTGCCTATAGAGAACTTCTGAAGGAGCAGGAATTAACTGCAGGCTATTTGCTTCTGTAGAAAATGGTGTATTGGTCTTTAGACATGTGTGAAACAAAAGTACAAATGCACTTATATTTAGAACTTAGTGAAGTGGTTGGGTGTGATCGGTGACTACTTCTCTCATTACTTCATTTTGAGCAGTTCCTGAACACCTTTGCAAAAGCATGAAGTTGACTCTCATAGCCCACTGAAACTATTCTGACCAAAACCTCTAAAGATACTTTTGCAGCAAGGTCAGAGCTCAACTACACCCATAGCTGCATGACAGATAGAATGACAAACATGTTTTATGGGATCAAGTCTTCCCTCAGTCTCCATGACACATTTCTCCCTTGTAATCCCCAAAGGCTTCTACCACCTGTCTCTCTTCGAAGGTGCTTCCATCTTAATCATGTTTCTCCACTTTATTTATGTTCATATAATTCAAAAAATTAGACAAATTTTATCTCTGTGATGTTTACCCTGAGATGGACTTCTTTACTCCAGATTTGTCTCATGTGCCAAGTAAAAATGTTGTATTATTTTCTGACATATTCTCGTGTTTTTGAAAGGAATTCAGGCAGCAGTAAACAAACAAACAAACAAAAACCAAATGCCCCCCCCCCCAAAAAAAAACCCCAAAACAACGCAGGCAACTTTTATAGCATTTGGTTTCTGTTTGTGAAAGTCTCTGGGTCTTCTTGTTTGAGCAGGGATTGTGCATTGGGTCCATCCATGGCATCCCCAACTCCAGCTTTGGCCCAGCTCCAGAATTGCTCAGGTACCATTAAGAGACTGTGAAAGCAGAGAAGGGCAGGTAGGCAGGCAGGAGGCGAGGGTGTTGATTACATAAAATCTGTGCATACCTGTGCTGGAGGCCTTCTTTAAGTATATCGCACAATAGTGCAGCCGTTCCTTTCTAAATGAAGGGTCACGTTTAACCTGGACAGATTTGTATGATATGCATCAGTCCTTTCATTTTATTGAATATATTTTTCAGTTTAAATATTAAAATATATTCTTAAGTTTCTAGTCCACTGTGTATTATACTTTAGTATAATGGATGATACCAAGAATTTCCAGAGGTAGCAATCTTCTTTGAGACATAAGTAAGTTGTAGACTTTCTCTGGTTTGGTGGCCTGCATTTAAGGTTTTCTCTCTATTAGGCTTATCTCTATTATTAACAACTTAATAATATATGTTAATAATAATATATGTTGACATTTAAATATTTTTCTCTATTCTATTCTCTATTTCTATGTTCTTCCCTTTGCTGAAAAATGTAATTTGCTTAATGATTTCAACAGGAATTGAGCTTTTTTTTCCCACTAGTTACTTCATTACAAATGGCTAATTATCCTCAGTATGTTTATAAAAAAAAGTAATGCAGAAGCAAACCTGGCTGAGGGAGAAGTACAGAAATGACTCTTTTAATACTTCTTTGTGTTGTTGATGCTGAAGAACTCAAGTATAATTTCTTTTCTTTCTGCTAAATGTTTTGGCATTTATGAACACATTTCTTAGCGCGCTCAAACCTCATGATTTGACTGCCTGCCTTATCATTCCATCAGCTCCTTCCTGCAGCACCACAGTGCTGAACTTTGACCTGTAGAGATTAGCTCACCCTAAAGAAAGGGGTAAAGGGTAGTTTGGTCTCCCACCTCTTTTGCTTTAATCTTTTCCTTTCAGACTCTCAGACGGATTACTGGAAGATGTGGAGTCTGCTACTATGTTGGTGACTTTTCTGTATTTTATATTTGTTCTTTCCTCCAACAAAAAGTATTTAAATGATACTTTTCGGAATGTGAAACAGTATTGTTGTATTTTAACTGATGATACGATACTAGAAGATAATCAGCTGTTGTGGAAGCTAAATCATTTTTTAAACTGAGAGCAGAACTACAAGGACAGTACCGTAGATTCTGAACATACATAGTCAAAAGATGCCAGCATGACTGAGGACCTTAAATGCAAGAAAACTGCTTTAAAAGTATTTAGCAGATAATAAAAAGCCTTTTATTTCTCTGCCTTATGTCTAATATTGCCATCCATTCAGATACCAGTTATTCCCTACTGGCTACAATGCCACACACTTTGGTGTTTGCACATACTAAATGAAAGGATCATAGTTATCAACAGCTGTGGCACATACTTTGATGAAAGGCTTTTGCCCAAACCTGCACAAAACCATAACAGAATAGCACAAAAGTAAATTATTTAAGGAACAACATTCTTTAATGTTGTTAATGTCTTTAATGTAATTAAAGTCTTTAATGTTGTCTGAGGCGGTTTGGATTCCAATTGAATATATTAAAAAAATATAGACTGCAGTTCTGAATGACTTTTAAAAAAACATTGTGGGTCCTATCTCTGCATTTACATAAGTGAAGATATATTTCCTTGATTTAATGAGATATACTACTGAACCAACTGGTGAAGCAGAAGTATATGCAGTTTCCTCACTTTTCTGGAACATCAGATTACAAGTTTTCCAAGTTTTATTAATCAAAAATTACTTTTTCTTTCTTTTTTTTTTTTTTTTTAGTTTCTACTAGGGTTACAAGTATGGAAAAAAATAGGGTTTATTTCTCAATAGGAACACAGAAGACAATAGGTTATAGGGTCATATAGGACATCAGTAGCAGAACCCAACACAATGCCTACACAATCAACCCAGTGTTTGAACTGTGATTTCATTTCTGTAGCGTTTTCTAACTAGCTATAGCACAAGATGTCCCCAAGCTCATCTGTATTACAATGACTATATATCTCTTCTGGAGATCCTCAAACTGATGTATTGTCCTCCTAAACTTGATAGGATATTATTTAGTGCTCTCCTAGCCCAATACCTGCGCACAGGGTTCACCTTTGCACTCACTTCTGCTCAACCATTCTCATTTAATTATTCACCCAGTGCTGTAGGTTGGAAGTCTCCACAGGTTTGAAAGTTACAAAGCACCAAACACATCCTTTTGGCCACTTGCCCTTTTAATCCGGGTTGTGAACTGATTATCTCCATCTGACCTCAGTAAGAACCTTGTAGCTCTGAGCCATGGCAGCAGACAATAGAGATGAATAAGTCCCAGTTTCTCACGTGCCTTCTCATATGTCATAAACAGGCAACACTATTTATCACATCTATTAACCTACATTGCATTTTTTCCAACAGTTGTATTGAATCAGCAAAACACACATTTTTAGGAGATATTTGGGCCTTTAAGTATTTGCCAGTTAATTACAATCTGCATGTACCATATTGTGGTCTGAATTCAAACATCTGCTCTGTGTTCTAGATGTTCTGGAAACTGTGTGTTTTTAGATTGTGTTTTCACCCACCTAAGCAAAAGCAATGCCATGCCAGGACTCACACGCTTCCTAGCCTTGGGTATTCATCTTTCTGTCAAGACAAACATTACACGTCCTCAGTATCTGTGCATGGGAGATGAACCTTTCATCAAACACACACTTCTCTTTAATGAGGATCTGAACCAGCTGACTTGACAAAGTTAATTGTTAAGTTTCCTCTACACAAATAAAACATTTTGCATTTTACTTTAGCTACAGTATTGTCCAGTGACTAGATGTGAATAGTTGTTATAATAAGCCATTATTTCTGCAGAGCTTGTTTGAAGTTTATCTTGTGCAGAACACCAGAACAGAGGGCTGCATGTGCTTTGTTTCACTGAAGCTTTTAAGTTGCTCAGTGAACTGTGATCTTTAAAGAAGCCTGACTTTGATAGCTTTATGTCCTGTCAGATTCTCATCAAAACCAGTACTAAGCAAAGATCCCATTACTGTTCAAATAGCTTTGTTAATGAATTATAAGCAATATGAGTGACATGGCTGTGTCCTGACATCTTTTCCTACTCTTTAAAGCTCAGTCTTAATTCTTTCTCCTGAAGCCCATCTGCAACTCCAAAGCCTTTGGTTAGGGAAGGGCTCCAAAGGGATACCCCAATCTTAGAATCTCTCAGGTTTATTCACATTGTTAAAGGATTCGGTTTCTGGATGACAGCGAAACCGCTTTGTACTTGCATTTGCAAAATTAACTATTACAGGTTTTTAGCAAGCTGTGAAGTTCCTAAATGCAACCGGATTTTCAGAGTGTGAAATTTTCTAAAAGGCAGCAGGATGAGATGGATTCTAGACCTTCCTTGGTGTCTGACTGGTCTTGTAGTGGCCTTTGATTAATTTGTACATAAAGGGCACGAAAGGCTTGAAAGCAGTACCAAGAAACACCAGGATGTGTATGTGTGTGCAAAGGGGAGAAACAAGGATATAAAACTCCATAGAAAGTATTTAAACCAAGAATGACATCTGAGAATAAGACTGTGTAAAGGAAAAAATACATAAAAAGTAAAGTTCTTTTTAGTCTGATGAGGGTCTTTAGGGAACAGAAGGAAACTTGGAAAGGTCATAATAATCACACTCTGACAAGCATCTACAGCTTTGTGGAACAGGTCACTTTTCACCAATGAAAATCTGCTACTCTGATTTATCATCATGTGAAGGGCTCCATGCTGTTTAAATGCAATAACTATCAAAAGTACAGTCCCACGATGGAGTTCTGTAGAGTCTATCAGGTGGTAGTGCAGAGCCCAGGCATGGCTTTTCACTCGCTCCCCCAGCCAAAGGAAGTAGGAAAACAGATGCTGGGACATGAATTCCCTATTGTTCAGCAAAAGGGAAATTAGCATATCCAACGCATTTTATTTGTAATTTCAGAATTTAACTGCATTTTTTTTTCTCTGAGTTTGGTGATCTTCATTGTTGGAGGCCTTCCAACAGATCCCCTACAAGAAGTCTGTTCTCATAAAGCTTCAAAACAATGCTGAAAGAGAAGTTAAAAATACTGAGCCCAAAGAGTCCTTTCTAGAATAAATAGTCTTTCCAACAGTCTCATCCTTGTTGTCCAACTCAGTTGCAAATTTCAGTCCACTATAGAGTTGCAATAGACTGAGTTATCATTTATCCTACACATTCCTTGCTCTAGCACTCTCCATCAAGTTGAAATTACTTTGTATACTTTCATTAAACAAAATCATCTCAAGTGCCAACACTCCAGTGAGAAATGAACACACCAGTGTTAGTCAGGGGAGAGGGAGAGATCTGAGTGTGTGTGACAAAGAGTGAAAAGTTAGTGAGAACAAGGGTCTATATTAAAATGCAACCCCTAAGACAGATGTCAAACTTGGCAGAACAAAAATAACTAGTTTGACCACATTACTGCCAGTAAGTGCAGGTCACCTTCTAATCTTTCCATCAGTTGGCTAAACTGTGTGGCTTTCCCTCTAATGGAATATTAATCTGGTTTAGTTGTAATTTACAAAGCCAGTCACCACTTAAATGACAAACACTGAAGATAACTCTCAAAAAGGTTTGCATTTGGCCTTCTTATTATGACAATGGACTTGCACAGCTCTCCTTAATGGTGTCCGTAACTATTATTCAACAAGGTTTTAAAGAAAATGTTAACAGGCAACACCGTCAACAATGTGCACGCTCACAGGTACAGCCTGAAGGTCATTTGGAATGTAGGTTTGGTTTTTTTAACTCATATCTAAAAGTCTTGTAACCTGTTGGCTGCCCTAGCAGCTGAGCCGGTGTTGCCTGGGCTGTGCTTTGTTCCCATGTTCTCCAGTGTGCCACATGGTGAAATCAACAGCATGACCTGGCCAAACATGAGGAGTGATGGACACCAAATATATACTCAGATAATTTTCTAAATTGCAAGAGTCCAGCACAGGCTGGACTTTTTAATTTTTTTATTTTTCCCAGAGAGAGCATACCAAATGCTCTCTTAGCAATGATTTTTATGGCTTAAAATAATTATACATTAGTCTCTGAAACTTTATATACACTATTTAATAGTATGTATTTCTGTTATTTACTTCTTGCCTTTTGACCACAGTGTGTCAACAGTGACCCCTTCATGGCAGAGTGCTGTAGACATTCATCTTAACAGCAGATCTCTTACACATTATATAACCTACGTTATTTGCAGCAGTGTCCCATGAAATTAACTGCCTGAATAACTGCAATATTGTGTCATTAAAGTTCAGTTTAAATCAGTTTAAAAATGCATAGTTTCACTGGAAGAAATGAAATAGTAGTCCAACACCTGAAGTCTTTGAAGAAATTTGTCAACCACTCCCATGCTTTGTGTCCAATAAAAATTACTTTTTTTTTTTACTTTCAACATTTATGTTCACCGATAGCATTGAAAAATTAAAATCCAGATTGCCTACCATGATTCAGCTATATTCCTGCAGACACACTCTGCAATACTGCAGTCCAGAAGGTACTGAACAGCATCCTGACCTACTTTATGTATCTTCATGTATCTAGATGCCGGAGAGTTAAAAACAGTGATGAAAACATACTGTATGTTCAAAGCTCCAATCCTCCTTATAATTTTTTGTTACATGTGTTAAAAATTCGGAAGTAGCTGCAGCTCATTGCCAGGTTTCTGCTGCTTAAAAATAAAGATCAATGACAAGAGGCATAGGGAGGAAGAGAGGAAAGGAGGAAGGAAGGTCTTTGCAGTAGATCAGAATAGGTTTATTTCTGTGTTCAGTCTTCCTATTGACAAGTAATTACAGATGACTAGGAAGACTTCCACAAAAGAAACTTTAAAATTTCCCCATATCAAGCATAGGAGACTGCTCAAATATGTTCATTAACTCATAGGTGATGGATGTTAGTACTGGAAAAAAGGGGATAAACTCTTTTGGCACATGCACATTTTAATCGCATGAAGATATTTGAATCCACCACCTCCAAACATACCTCACGGCACACAACAAACATCTGCAGCGAGGGAGGCTCAGGTCTTGTTCCAAAGTCCATGGCTTAGGCCCCTGTATGCTGAAGATGTAAGAGTGTGGTAAGGACAGAACAACAAACAAAATTCCCATAAAAGTTTATTACATACCCTGTTTTGGCTACAGTGAACTTTGGTAAAGGGTAATAGTAATAACTTGTTCCTTGGGCCATGTTTTACTTCCACATTTACTCACCTCAATTTTTCCTCCTTCCTCTCTGGAAATGCTCCAGTAAGTACAGTGAAAGATGTTCAGCACTTTTAAGAGCTATGAGTTAACTCTTATCTAATGTGAAGACAGGAAGAATTAACTTGAGATTCTCTCTTAGCTATGAAGAGAGAAAAACTGAATCATAGGAGGTGCTGGCAGATACAAAACATTTATCCGATGCTACAAATTTGCATGATGCATTTCCTGGAGAGCTGACACAGTGCAGCTTTGCAGTGGGATCAGGAAGGGCTGGCTGGGTGGGCAGCAGTACAGTGCAGCCAGGCGCTAGCGCTGGCACAGAAACTGCTGCGGACAAACATTTGTGCCTATCATATCAAAGGCAAAAGGCTTCAGGATGTTGTGCTCTCTGGTCTGCTGCCTTATAGTCCTTTCCAAAATCTCTCCTCACAGTCTGAAGAACTATAGCTAGACCTGCTGAGAAGAATACATACATTTTATACTTATTGTTCTAAAGAACAAGTCAAAATTCCACAAAGCCTGAGACCCACACTAACATTCAGCTTTGAGAAAACTGAACATAGCCTAAATTTTCTCTGGGTTTAAGGGGAGTGTGCTGGTGACACATGACTCTAGGTAGCTAAAACTTACCGAGAGAAGCAAACTAGGATACAGCTTAAAGGGAAAAATAATATCTATTTCTGTGATATATCAGATCTAGCAGTGTCTACAGAACCAAAGGATCTATTTCACACAGTTTCACAGCTTTAACTGAAATGATGCATGTAAAAAAAACATTTCTCCAAAAAGTTTTTTCTTCATGCTCCTTAAATAACTTGTGGTAACACAAAGTAAAAAAAGTTAAAAAAAAAGAATAAAAGGTATATTGTTAATACAGACTGGCGTGCTAAGAATAATGTTTTCATTTTCATTATTGGCTCTGTTATTCTACTAGAAGACAACAGATTGTCCTGACTACATTAGCAAAGCATGATTTGAAGGGAGATATCTTTCTTTTAGGCAACTGGATATAACTAGAAGAAAAAAAGCCAACTAACTAAACAGGTATAATTCAGGCAAAACTGCAACCTTCAGTTTAGCATGGATTATAAAAAATAGCATACAAACCGACTCTGAGTTTAACTAGGTTATCTTAATGAGCTAGACAATCTGAAAGAGAAAATGCTGACATCCGTAGAGAATAGGGGAGCTTAAGACAAGATAAAAGAGAGGAAAAAGAGAAAAAAACTAATGATCTTCATTGGAACCTGGAAGTGTTGTGGGCTTACAGGGCATGGAGAGGCTTAGATGCACCACAGAAAAAATAACCCTCCTCTGTGATTTTGAATCTGATCAGAATAATGATTTTTAGTTCCTAGATTCATCTATAGAAGTTGTCTCCTGTCTCCCACCAGGATCAGAAGCAGTTAAGAGATGCTGTGTTGTCTCTGTGAATAATGTAAGAATTTATGTCATAGTGTTTATAATATATTAGTTATCTCAATGTTTCCTACCAGAGAAAAGCCTGATCAAATAAAATCAAATCACTGATAAATGCTCTGTTTAAAAAAATCCTGAAGCCAGTCAAATATCAAAAGCAGCATGAAACTGGGTGATCCTGGGGTTTGATATATTAATGCAAGTGGCTTACCGTGTTACAGCCGGATGGTTATTTCACAGCATCTCAGTGATATGATATCTCAGCCTACATGATACTCACTATTGGGCCAATACTGGTACACAATTCATGAGGAGTACTCAACTCAGCTGTTTAGAACCAAGCCTGGGCATGACAACATCAGGCTGAATTCACTACCATTATCTCACCCTTATATTCCAATAAAACCTGTGAAGTATTGCCTTGCCTAGCACACATTTGGGCGAACTATTTTGTTTTCCCCTCTTAAAGCAATGTTAATAAACCACAAGATTTCCAAAAGCAGCTTTGTGAGAGACAGTCCTCAGTGACCCTAAAGCAAAAGAATAGGAGCCATATTTAGCTGCCAGTTCTTGAGTCATAGGGAAGTTACAGCAGAAGTGCTACAGTGATAACAATCTGACTGGTCAGGGAAGGATGGAGTGGTATCTCTCTCAGTAGCTGTGCAAGTTCCATTCAGGAAATCCCTACTCTCTGAGATGAAACATCATCACCTGCTGAACTACAAAGCCAGTTTCCCAGTACAGTGCCGGATATCCTATACAAAGATATCCTGTGAAAGCAGGATGAGCCTGGAAGACATGGAGTGAACATTAAGTCTGTTTGACTTCACCTTGGAGTTACCCATTACCAAATACTGCACTTCAGAGAACATTTCTAATGTGCTGCATGGGAACAACCAGTACTCAACAGTACAGTATTTAGGGAATGATCTAATTAACCTGAACGTAATAGCGAATACTTCTACCAGTGTAACAGCAAGGATTTAGAAACTGATGCTACTTACCATTACCTTAATAAAGAGTATTTTTAACAGGTATTTAAACCTGCATACATAAATAGAACACATTTAGATCTAAGATACTCATGTTCAGAAAATGAATAATCTGAAAACATGGTATTTCTGATACCCTAAAAATAAAAGCTGACATTTAACATTCCCCCCTCCCCCCTTTTTTTTCCTCAGGAGACTGTTATAGACTCCATATCTCCACACACTGGTAATTAGAACTAGGAACAAAATGTCCCTTTCTTTTACTTTGTTTTTCTCCCCTCCTCCCCACCCTGCTTAATTGTTTTCAAATAAGTAATAACAGAACACTATTATTCTTTACATTGCATAAATATGTACTCTGATATCCCATATGTTAAAGAGATTTTGAAGATGGGTGCAATAGTAGCAAATCAACATCAGCAGGATTACTGTATGGATTCACTGTCGAGCAAGAAATAGAATAAAACTGTTGAGGTTTAAATAATTATACTATTTGCTTAATGAAAACAGATTAATTGGCCATTTTATTTGTGTTTTGGGCAACGTTTTTCAGTTTTCGTTCATGTAGAAATTTTCCTGTGAGAAAAAACAATCCTGAAATAAAGGTTTTTTATTCTTTGCGGACCTCAATCTGCTGTGAAGGTATCAATTTGAAAGTAAAGTACAGAGGAATTTTTTTTTAAGCCCGTTTTCTGTCAAGTATTTTCCTAATTATAGTAACATTTGTTTTCTATAAGCAACATGGGTTTTTTTCCCTGAGACCGTGTCTGCACTGAGAAGCAGCCAAGTAAAGTGGCTGAAAAGTGCCATCTGCTGCCTCCGGAGGAAATAGCTGAGGTTGAGCAGACCCACCGTGACTGGAAGAGCAAAAGATGTTCTGCCATCAAGTCACTACAGGAAGGATTAGGCTGCCTACAACCTTCTTTCAGGCAGTTGTAGAGAGTGATATGGTCCCCCTGACTCTCCCTTTCTCCAGGCTAAACAGCCTCAGTTCCCTCAGCCACTCCTCACAGGACTTACCCTCCAGACCCTTCACCAGCCTCGTTGTTCTGCTCTGGACTCATTCCAGCACCTCAATGTCCTTCCTGAACTGAGGGGCCCAGAACTGGACACAGCACTCGAGGTGTGGCCTCACCAGTGTTCAGTGCAGAGGGACAAATCACTACCATGGTCCTGCTGGCCACACTATGTCTAATACAAGCCACGATGCCATTGGCCATCTTGGCCACCTGGGCACACTGCTGGCTCACGTACCGCTGGCTGTTGCGCAGCATGCCCAGGTCCTTTTATGCTGGGCAGCTTTCCAGCCACTTTTCCCAAGTCTGTAGGATTGCATAGGGTTGTTGTCACCCAAGTGCAGAACCCAGCATTTTACCTTGTTGAACCTCATAAAATGGACCTCAACCCATTGATCCAGCCTCTCTAAATTCTTCTGCAGAGCCTTCCAACCCTCCAGCAGATTGGCAGTCCTGCCCAATTTGGTGTCATCTGTGAACTCACTGAGGGTGCACTCTATTCCCTCATCCAGATCATCAATAAAAGTATTAAACAGGACTGGTCCCAATACCAAGCCTTGCCTTTGTGGCAGGAGTAAGATATTGTCCATTTGGAGAAATGTGCTTTAGCAGCACTGACATTTTTCATAGAGCACATCATCTGGTACATTATGCCTATGGCTTTTAAAAAAACCCCTAATGAATATATCTGGCCCTATTTTATATGTACATATATACCTATATCATCCACTGTGTTTCCTTTTTGGCCTTGGCATCCTGGAAATAATTTCATATGCACTTGCTAAAGTTGAATTTAAATCAGTTGTCAGTCATTAAAATTATGGATATAAAGGTGGTGTCTACATCTGTTTCCTTATTCTTTTTTGCTCTAAAACTCCTTACCTCTAATGACTTCCAGACTTTCACACATCAGACGAAAAACTTTAGCTTGTATCCCCTTGAACGCCAGAGGAGTTATCCTGGTGCTGCTGTACCAGTTCATTCAGACAGTACCTCTGCCTGCAGGGTTTTTGTTGCTCTGTTCCTGCTAGTGTACCGACATCCTAAATCTGTCTAAAAATACTTTTCTTTTTAATCCCAGATGAACTGGTAGCTCCTAAAATCGAAGATGTATTACCTGAAGATTTTGTGAATGCTGGGTGACAGAGCACTAAACCGCTGCAGTTACAGTGGTCTTTTCCAGCTCCTGGAAAGCTGGAGGTCTTTCCAATTCCTAAAGATGATAATGAGAAGAAGGGGATGCAAAAGTAGAAACAGAGGCAATGCTTTTTGGTGCATCACTGCAGGACCTAACAAAGGAGTCTTAAGACTCCAAATTAGACATGAAAGTGTTGAAAGAGAAATCCACAGAATTTTTGTACTTGTGTTTTACCAAAAGACTTATTTTTTGTGGCTTTAAAGTCTCAAAGAGATATGGTTGACAGGAATTCCTAACAGGAATGCATTTATCCTGGGCCTATAGGGTCTGGAGCACTGGCCATATTGACTACCACCAATGGCCCACTCTGGCCTGCAACCGGGAGGCATGGAGACACACCATCCATAACGCTGCTGCTTCCTTTGAGAACACACGCAGAATCAGTCTGAAGGAGAAAAGACAACGCAGAAAGAACCGTGCCTCACCAACACCACCTATGGAGACTTTCTGCTGTGCCTTTTGCAACTGGACTTGTTCATCTCGCATTGGCTTTTTTAGCCATCAGCGCGCTTGCAGCAAGCGTGGGTAGAGCCCTTCCCAAATCTTTGTTCATGAAGCCTACCCATGATGATGATAGGGTATAGAGAGGACTGACTGTATGGAATAAATTAATAAGAAAATTTCTTTTCTCATATACAGAGAATAATCAGCTATTGCTGAGATCTCGCTCCAAAATTTTGTGGCATTCAAAAATAATGGATTACTTTTCTTGTAGGAGCATATGTATACTCAGTTGGAAGGAGCATGGGTTGGCCCACATAATAAAACTTTAAAGTCTTGAATGTGTTGGGTGGGTGGTTCCAAAAACATACATAATTTTTTCATTTTACCCCACCACATGATATTTTATGTACTTCACACACCGCATACTTTCTTGAAAAAGGGCCAAATGCGGAAACTAAAATAATGATGTTCTTCAAATTACATCTGTTGCATTTCTGCATTCCAGCTGAATTCAGTCAAGAGTTCACATCCTGTAAAAGGCAACGCTACTTATACTGCACATGATGTGCCAAACAATTCTTGTCATGATAGAGGGACTTGAGACATCACTGACAGTCAGTCCAGCTTATTTTTCCCACAGTGTTTGAAGTAAACCTGATCTACCCCATTTTGGAAGCAGAAGCTCAGTCATTTAATGTCTTATATATGTTTCAGTATTTGCACACTGAAGAGGATGTAGCTTCCAACTGAGTATACAATAATACTTTAAGTCATTTTGGCTAGTTTAACTTGTAATCACACTTCCAACCAAATGGAACAGCACGTATGATACATAACTCCCATGAGAGAAAAGGTTTGAAGTTTGGATGATGACTGCACCAAACCACAGAATTACAGCATTATCTGTCTGATACACACTATTGACGGAGATCTTACAGTACATAAAAGATAAAATTCAGTCTGTGACCTCTTCAGCAGCTGAACTGTGTTGATTTCATCACCACCACCACCCTGTTTTTATGTACTCAACATTTCTCTCTATAGCCTAGACTGAGAAGTATATTTAATGTGATTAAAGTTTACAACACAGAGTAAAGAAAAAAATAATTAATATTTCTGCATGCTGTTTAGTCTGAAAACTATTTTGAGAATTTTTTTCCTGGCTCAAGGAAATAAACCAAGAAGGATCTCAGCTGACAGATGATTTTGTTTGCTTTGTGGCAAAAGAAAAAAACTGTTCTAATTGATAAAAGATTTAGAAGTTACTGAAGTTGCAACATGAACTACAAACATCAGTGAAGTATAAAGACATTTTTTTCTCTTATCTGCAGGGTGTTACAGCTGTAAAACACTTTACAGCTCTTGACACGTGAAGAGCTTTCTCCCGATACCTGATAAGCCAAATCACTTATCTCCATAATCCTTTGCATAAAAATTTCTAGCATGTTGACAGAGGAAATTGTTCTTTACTCTATTGGTGGACACCACAAAAAGTGGTCATTTCGTGAAAACTAATAAATGGACTACAAATAAAACTGCAAGTTAGAGAACTATATGAGAAAACAAAGAAATGCAGAAATATATTGTTAGACCTACACCATGACTGTCTTTCTGTCAGTTTTTGGGCCTCTCGTGCAAGATCAAAACTGATCTCTGAAAGGCTACACATTTCCTTTATTCAAAGGGACAAAAGCGTCTGGTTTACCTTGATATGTACATTCAAATGTTGTGTATCAAAAAGGGTGTACATAGCCTGTGGCCCTGAAAGTTTTGAAAACTAGGACAATTATAAATAAGAATTTCTAAAAAATGTAATTTATGGACAAACTGAAGCAATCAGTGCCACTGTCTTTCCATGCCCACAGTCAAAAACATACCACCCTTTGTCAGTTCTTCTAGAATCTCAAAGGCTTTACAAGGTTCTTGACTCCTACAGCCTTTTAGAAGGATTAGGGATGTAATCAGAAGCTCTGTGGTTTCAGGCAAAGATGTATACTTCTCATGCATGTGTCTAACTTCTTCAGCAAAGTGAAGAAACTAAATTAAAAAAAAAAAAAAAAAGGAACAAAAATGTCCCCAACCACTGCTGTGTTCCAGGTGTGATACAGAATCTCACTGCTTTTCAGCAGACAACAAAAACTGAGAAATAAAAACCAGATTAAAGTCCCTAGTGTCATTCCTTGGCATCTTTTAAAAGCCAAAAAGAAATTACTACAACTGAAAACTATATTCCAAAGTCAGAAACTTATCTGAACAAAGACTGGTCATTTCCGTCACTTCTACTACCTACACCTGGCATCAAAGAAATTCTGTAGAATAGTTCGAGTGACAGTCTTCAAAGACACAAAGGTGTTTGATATTCCTTTTTTCTTCCTCATAGACTTCCAAGATACACAACTAACCTGATCTTTTTGCATCGTTCATCCATCTGTATCCTCCAAGAATCAGGTGAAAAAAACATTTTAATTGAAAGAAAAATCAATGACTGAGAAAAATTATTATGAAATTACAGTAGAAATGATCTCTTAGTGAAGGAGATGTTCTTCCAAAAACTCTGCTGAAAAAGGAGAAGAATTATCTACATTATATTTCTAAAAAGCTGCTGAATGGTTTTGCACCACATGTTCCACGAATATAAAAAAATCTGCCTTCCAAACTCTTCTAACATGTAACACTCTACCCCCAGAGAAATCTGCTTCTGCTTTTCAATCTACTGAAAATATATTTCTGTGGTCACACAAAAGGCTCCAGTCCTACCTCCTGAGAAGGCAGAAACATAAATGCAAAGTTTTCAAGCATTTAGGATATGTAATTTTTTTCAACAAGAATGGTACCATTGGCTCTTATGGTTTCAAGAAGGGAAGAACAATTGGACTGTGTAGGAGTCCACCCTGAAACTCTGGCAATTAAGAGCTGTGCAAAAGCATGGTAGCTGTTAATCTGACAACTGACTCTTGTTTCAGCTGCTAAAAGAAGCATCAGAAACACAATGTCCTGAGATGTTCAACAATGGCACACTGGCAGCAGCAAAGCCTCAGGTAGCCTTGGGAGTCTGCAAGGAAGAGGGGACCAAGAGCAGCAGATAAAAAGAATGGCAGGGAACAAATATGAGTAAGAAAAAAGATTCTGAAAGTAAAACCAAATGAAAACCAGCAGTGTGATTAGTGCTACCATCTCCTATCCACTCCTGAATATTACACATCATATTTCATCCTTATTTACTTTTACAGACACACACATACACATCATGTTGTTCATTTTATACCATGGTAGGCAATGCACCACCACAGGTCTATGCAATTTCTATCAAACTTCAGTCCTGAGCATCTGCTTCTCCACAGGCTTTGGTGATGCTTCACAGTAACCTTGGCTACAGGGCAGCTATTGATTCAAAATACAAACACAGTGTGAGAGAATTTCACAGCACAACAGGGTTATTGTGACTGGTCTGAACAGCCCCTGTTTCAGCAGCAAATGCAGAACCCAAGTATCTGAGTACCTTGTAAAATGCTTTGCGCTGATTTCTCCTTGTACTGATCCATGAACTACAACTAAGATATAAAAAACAGAATGTGTGTGCAACATACTATTATGCTAGCATGGCACCAACATAGTTCTACAAAAATATACCACCAGAATGATGTCTTTTTTAAGAAAATGAAGTGTATAAAAGTCACAAGACCAACATCAAAAAAAAAAAAGGAAATAAAAAAAAACAAAACACCAAAACATTTGCCATTAATGCCACCACTGAAGTTGTTGCCCAACATGGCAAACTCCTTAGTGCCACACATATTCTGCAACTCAGCTCATCCCATCTACTGCCATCATGACTGATGCTCTAAAATTTTTCTCCAAGACTTTTATGACTTCATTTTAACTTCATTGTAATAGTACCTCTCACTGTGAGTGAGACAGTGTGCTGCTGATTAAAGACAGAGCTCTGAGTTAAAAGTTTGGTTCAGATGAATTATTTCTTTTGAAGAAAAAAATTGTCTGGAAACAAGCTATTCAGCCGCATGCCTATGATTTTAAAAAATATTATTAAATACTTTTATTTAATTATATTTCTACTACTTTTTCACTACCATGGCTTATGGAATAGTCTATTCATTGCAGATTTCATATAGAAATAACCTTTTTTACAGCTGAGTGATATTATACAATGATTTGTAATTTCAGTGGAGTGGAGAGAGGATGCAAAGTCATATTCAATCACAGCAAAAACACTATACCTAAGTTTGAACAACGAGCAAAGATGAAGAGCAGCAGTGAATCATGCCCATGGGAGTCTTTGTCTTCCCCTGCCTGAAACCCCTTCCAGGCAGAAGCAGCTTTCCCCTGTGAATTCCCCCCAGCCCCCTCAGTCTGGCTCCTTACAAGCACAGACACAGGCTCACTGCCTTTCCAGCCAGCCACCTGTGGTAGCAGCAATGACAGTAGAAGTGGTGCAGCATCGAGGAGGATTTGTGCATGTGCACCCCTATGCAGTATGTTCCTCCTTAAGAAGAATCACATGGTTTGGGTTGGAAGGGACCTTAAAGATCATCTAATTCCACCCCCCACACCCTGGGCAGGGACACTTTCCACTAGACCAGGTTTCTCAAAGCCCAATCCAGCCTGGTCTTGAACAGTTCCAGGAATGGGACATCAAATAGCCCAGTTGTGCTTCTTGGATCAACAAGACTTGATACTGCAAGGAATTGAATTTTCATTAATTTCCTGTTCATGATGTAGCACTGATGGTTTGGGCACATTTTTCAAAAAATTGTACTGATGAAAGGATAGTCACTCATATAGCATAGGAAAACAATAACAATAGTATATTAAAAAAAAAAGTACACTTCTTTATACTTCATTCTGTATGTTCTTTTCTCCAAAAGAAGTTAAAATTTTACGTGAAGCCTTTCAACTGTCTGTGAATACTTCTAAAATTAATTTCATAATTTCCTACTGGGAGATAAATTCTGAATTGAACCATGCACACAACAGCTGACTTGAGAAATATACTCAATGTCTTTTTTAATAAAGTAAGAAAGACCTGTTACATGGAAGGGGAGAGTTCACTCTGTGAAAAGGGTATCCTCCACAGCAGAGCACAGGACTGGAGAAGTAAAGTCTTGAGTTTATCCCAAAAATGGGTCTTCCAAACCGTAGGAACAGTGAATCTCAATCAGGAATTTCACATCCATCAAAAAGTTTGCATCTATTTCCGAATGAGTCCTGGTCTTAATAAATGTATATTTTGAACTATTACAGTAAAAAATTTCCATTTAAAAAAAAATTAATTTCTTCTGGTGAGAGACTGTATTATTACATGTGAATGAGAAAACTGTATGTTATTGTGAAATTTGAAGACTCTAATATCACATTGGATATCCTTATGATAGTTAAAGAAGGTGCTTCTTTTCTGCTGTTGAAAAAATGCCAACACAGGCTCCATGTTCTTATTTACATTATAAGGACCCCATATATGTGTACAAAACTTCCACAGGCATGTATATTTGTCTAATTTGCTGCGTTAGTAAGTACATTACAATTATTAAACCATAGGATAAACTTTCATTCCCACTTCTTTCCATTTTACTGCATGCCTTTGGTGTGCTTGTCTGCCTAAGAGTGTGAAGCCAGAACTGGAAGGCGTTCATTTATAGAATAAAATTTGTTTGCAGCAGATATGTTAACAAGCCTTGGAATGCATTACATTTAAATGCACGACATTTCCAGTATCTATAAATGGGAAGTGGCACCGCACACTCCATGATTTCACACTCAACACCGGCATCTGGCTGGACTTCTGTAGGAGGGGAGGTTCAGAAAAAAACTCAATTGTTTTCTTCCTTCCTCACGTATTTTATGCTTTAGTTTTGCTAAGTGAGTTTGGTTTCACTGTACTGCCCAGGACCGTCATGCTGCCCTTTCCACAGCAGCCAAACTTGGTGCTGATTTCATACCATGCACATGATCAGAGTCTCTAGTCCAGAAAGAGGAGAGATGCAGAGAAAAGGGATCCAGAGTCACTAATATCAAATCAAAACACAGGACAAAGCCCCACTATTATTTTGGAAAACCTTAGTTTAGATCTGAACAGGAGAAATTGAAATGAGTTTAGGCTTAAAAAATACTCTTTGACTTCTCATTCATGTTCTGTCAGTTATTACACAAATTTGAAAGATTAAAGTGTTCTGACATGATAGTTCAAGTTTTAAAATATTTTCAGTGGTGGCCTTATTTCACTTTTAATTCATATTTAATTGATTTACCTCACTCTGAAAAATATGCTAAATGAAATGCTGAGCATGTATGAGCATTTAATATTTTAATAGGAAATATAATTTTAATGCATATTTTATTAATAATAATAGTAAAAATAGTAATGAAAAATAAAGATAAAATTTAAAAAATCTATTACGAGCACACTGAATAGACCTCACTCTAAAAATCTATTTCCACAGCAAAATAACATTCTTATCAAGGAAAGGCCACTGAGATCTTAAGCTCTTATATGAACTTAAACACAAAGTTGAAGAAAATTTGAAAGTTGCAATAATATTTCCATCATGGAAAAACATAGTCTAGTATGTTCAGAGCAGTCTGGGAAATAACCAGCAGCAAGAAACTGGAGCTGGGATTATGCCAAATTACTTTGTTTCAGTAACATGGGTATGCCCTCAGGCCTACTCTGTGAATGAAGGACATTTATCACAGTTAATGTAAACAGTATGTAGGAGGTAAAAGCATTTTCATAAAATTATTTTTATCAAAACGATTTGGATGTGGATTTTTATTTTCAGGTGCATTTGGGAACTGGCAATGCCCAGGTGCAAACTTTGATGGTTCTGCACATCTGTGCCCTCTGCTTTGAGCCATAAAGAGTAACATTAAGCCTTCGGGTACAATTACTGAACCTACTGCCTACATTGGGGGCCTTACTCTAACAAAAATTATTAGTTTGTACTTTGAACTGCATGACCAGGCAAGTAACAAAATACAACTATCTTAATGGGAAATATTTTAGGAAACATGAGTTACCATGGAGGATTAAATGATCAAAAAGACTGACAGATAACAGAATATATTAAAAAAACCCATATATTCAAAAGTCAGTCAAAACTTTTGTCATCAGACATCATCAGTTTCAAAGGTGTTTACTAAATTAGTAATGAAAACCAACAAATATTAAATATATATTCTGCCTATGTATAGACTTCACTTTGCAAAGCCAGATACCTGCAGGAGAGCTTGAGCTGCAACACCATGCTGCAGAGAGGGAAATCTGGCAAACACCTTGGTGAGGAGCTCATAATCTGCAAAGTGTTTGGGCTACCATTCTAAAATTTATTTAGAAGGTCCAGTTATGATTCAAGCAACCAGGCTGTTTCCAAAACGGGATATGAGCACTGGAGTGTGAGGACACTGGAGTGGAGATCTGAGGACTTTGTAATTCATAAACTTAAAAATGTTTTTAATATATACTGCAAATGCAGTAATGCTTTGAACTTTTCTCCATCCCAAAATGATACTCTGCCTTGCCTATCCCATGCATCAGGTCTCAGACGCAGTTTTTGAACACTGGCACCTGGATTTTTTTCAAATATTCAAAATATCTGAAGAACTTTGTTTTTTTACAGAGTTGGGATCTCTGGTATGCAGCATAGAAACATATTTAGTAGCTTTTATCACACTTTTGATAGAAGAACACTTGTACACAATTTAGTTCGTACACCAGGCAGTAACTGGAATCAGTGTATCATGAATCCTAAATAGTTTACTGCTTCACTAGCTGGACTAGAAATATAGCCATTATTTTATTGCTATTTCTGCCTTCTCTTCACAATTTTCTAATGAGTCAGCTATTAATATTAGCTATTAATATTTTTAAATGAGTACAGTGTATGAAAAATATATATAGGTACATGTCCCTAAGACCATGCAGTATGCTTGCTAAAAGAATGCCATTGAATTATGATAACCAACTTTATGAATCCACATGCAAGAAAATTATTTTTAAAAGTTGCTCAAAAGATCTACCATCACTGTGTCCCTTACATTAAACACAATGAAAACCATGTTTCCTAAAAACACATGCGCTGTAGCAGTTAGACAGATGTAAAATGGACTATAATAAAGCAAATGAACAATTACTAATATTTAGTAAAGGTGATTATGAATCATTGTTGATTAAATTTTGCAAACTGCTATGTCCTCTAATGAGCACACAAGCTGATTTAGTAGAATTAGTCCTTTGTATTCAGTAGAGTAATATATCCCTCTTTGTGTTGAAGGGACAAAAGAGAAGTGTCATCAGGGAGCTGTCTGTCTGCACACACAAACACACTCTATAGAAATTCCCATGTTGTTGGAAGCGCGGAGGAATGTCACTAGGAAAACATAGGAAACACAAGCCAAGATTTGAGATAGCTAAATTCATTTATCAGACATTTTCATTCAGATTTGAGAGGAGTATTTCAAAAGGCCCAGTTTTATTGCTGCCTATTAAAAGTGCCTATGACATTCTTTATGATTATTAGTGAAACAAAAATTAAATACCAACTGACCCGTACAGTGCTCACTGCAGTCACATGTTTCAGAGACCCAGATACTGCAATTGCATCACACTGTGTGGTGAATGGCACGTACATTCCCACTTAGGATCTGCTTTGGAGTGCCAGTACAGATGAATGAAGGAAATGTGATGAAACTTCTTAAACTGATGACACACTAAGAATGAATGCTCTTGATTTCTGCTTCAAACAATATATGATTTGTCTGTAAGCTTCTGTTCAATTAAAAAAAAAAAAGTGATGATGTCTCAGTAATGTTCACTAGAAATAAATTACTAAAGAGAGAATCCTGAATGACTCAAAATGCCTCTTAAAAGAAGCCATAGGAAATATAACATTGCTATTAAGTAGGTATACACTGACTATCTCAAACGTTGAAAAAACATAGACGTAATTTTAACATGCGAATGGTACATCAACACCCTAATCCCAGAAAACATAAATCTGCTAACAGCATTATGCAGGAAGATCATTGTTTCTTGGGCAGAATATTGTGAATCACTGCTTGTCAAAAAATAATTCAGCTCCACTCATGGATCTTAATACAAAATCTAACTGATGGCAAATTGTCAATGGCATTGACCCTTTTCTCTGTTTTGAGCAACAACCTATACAGTGCTAGCACTAATTCCTACTGTTCTGGTTCAGGCAGCAGTCTGCCCTTTTCCAGTAATCTAGAAGGCCAGAAAAAGAAGTCTGCTCTTTGAAGAAGCCCCAAAATGGAAGTGTTTTTATTAATCCTTTCTAATGTGTGTAATTGGTTCAGCACATTTAATGAATGGAGTGTGTTAAAACCAGCCAAAATACTATTCTACGTGTATTGTTTATGCATGTCATAAATATTAATTTCATCCAAGCTTTCCAAAAGGTAGGTTTTTGTATAAGACATGAAACATAGGTTATAATTTATTAATTTCTTAATTCTCTCTAATAAATGACATTTGAAGGCATTCTGTGGAAAGCATTTGAGAAGCACTTAGTATCTTTTCTTCTTCTCCTTTAGCAGAAAAATGGTATTTCACCACAAATAGACCAGGCATACACGCAGCTGATCAGAGAAGAATTCGTCTCCAGCTATTGGTGTATATCTGTAACAGCAGCTCAAAAGTTTGCATGGTTCCTTTGTATAACAAAACGCATAAAAGTCATGTTTCCTAATGAGCTCACATGTGGCTTGCAGAGTTAGTGCCTGCACAGCTCCAGTCTCAATTGTATTTTCCCAAAATGATCCCTTTGCAAGGCCGTGGTTTGCAATAGCAGATAAAAGCTTGCTGCTGCTTCTCCACACACAACCTAGAAAGCCCTCTTTGAAAGTACACTTTCTGTCCATTTCTGAAATGCTGAGTTCAGCACTTGCCACTGAAGAACCAACAGCTAAGTTTGTACTAAAGGTTTCCTTGACACAATAGAAAAGAAACATGTAGGAACCAAAACCAGATATACACTGGTGACGGGCCCACCAGCGGCTTGAAAAGCAGTTGAACACCGGTCAGGCATGAGGCACTTTAATTAAAATTTTGTGAAGGCCCTATTTAAAGTCTCTGCACAGAAGCTCAATATTGCCATTGTTCAGTAGGATTTAACATTTTCCTCCACTGGCTTAGATGAAGGAGGTGGATGTTGGACCTCCCTACACCAGACAAGCTCCAGTGAAGACTGTCCTGCCCTGTTACCATCAAACTTTTCAAAATGAAGTGAACCTAAAATATAACAACATCTCTAGGGGGACAAATGAGGGTCTGGCCATTGAATTTTCATTCATAGAGGCTTGTCCAAATAATAACCCTCTGTCTGCAGTCACTTTCTTATGAACAACTTAATTTAAGATGATTTCAGGAGCAGAAAATCAAATCATTCACAGTGGAGAGATCCTCTAATAACAAGATACTTTTGTCTCACAAGGCAGCAGTGTTGTCAGTACTTGGACATAATTGGGACAAGAAATTGGTAATTTTTCTGTAAAGCAGCTGACTGAACAATAGAGACTTTTTAAAATAGACTAAATATTGACTTCGGTTGTTTACTAGAAAACTTTCCACAGCTACGTGACATTATGCTTTGCAAAGTATTAACACGCACAGAGTCTTGTTTTCCAAGTAGTCACTTCATTTTTGGATTTTGGATCCATAACTTTTCATATTGTCTTAGCTGACAGGTGGTGGAAGCAAATTTATCTTGGGGGATTTTTGAAAAGCCACCTAATAGAATCTTTAATGAAACACACAGTCCTATCTAACCTAAATTGTAGGGGAGGGTAGTGTGGGAATATAGCATTTTTAGTAAAATAATTCAGTACCATAAAACCCCCATGGGAATGTGAACAGAACATAGTAAAAAAAAATATTAAGTGAGAGGAAGGTCAAAGTTAAGACAAACATCTGAAAGTAAGACACTTCAAAGCAACACTCAGCATTTCCTTCTAATATTTATCTCATACTTCTCTTAAAGATGAAGGAAACAATATATACATAATCCACTGTACAATTAATTATATACTGTCTATGGTATGAAATTTTAAAATTTCTGTTGCCAGTAATGATGCTTAATCATCCCACAAGCCTTTTAGTTCATTTCATAAAAATATTCATTCTCATCAAGACCTGTTAGGTATAAATCACTTTGAAATTTCCTTTAAGTCCCTTCCTTCATCATGATTTCGTTAAAGGTATGAAGTTTATCTTGTAAGTGGTTCATAGGTTATTTAGAAACATTCTTACATCAGACACTGAGATATATGGTTTTAGGGTTTTTTTTCACCATTATGTCACTGCAGGAGGTGAGATGAAAATTGCCCCATGTCATCCACAGCCTCTTGGAACCAAGGAAACCATGACCTTAAAAGAACACAAGGCCATTGTTGGTTTAAACCCTGAGCTGCAAAGGCAGATCTTTCACATCCTTTTTTATTGTCACTCATGCAAAGTTCTGGACAGTGCCTCCTGAAGAGTTTCCTGATCTCCTCACACACAGAGGGGTTGGCACCTTATTATAAAATATAAAATAATACCATCCTGATTAATCCTATTTCCTAGTTTTTATGTCTTGCTTTATCTTCTGATCAGCCATAACCTGAAAATAGTAGAAATCACCTATTTTTCCTTTTCTAGTTCTTTTTCTTTGCCAAATAGTTACTGTCTTTCAGCTAACTACTGGGTGTAAATAAGAGGGCCACTTTTAATGTTATGAAGCAAAGTCTGGAGCATGGTAGCAAGTTTAGCTGAAAGAAAAACAGGCCTTCATCCAAGACTCATGTCAGAATTCAGCAAAATTCATGTATTACTGGAAGCTCTGTAACAGATCATATGTTAATGCCTAGACAAGTACTCAACTGGTCCATATGTCCCAAGCGCCAGGATGGTTTTGAATTATCAGGGGGGATGCATACACTTCACTCACTTCCACAATTCAAAATAAATGGATTAGGGATGTGCCACCAATTTTCTTCAGGTGGTTCCTTTCTGGTTCCATCTGGAAATTTTATCTGAGCATAAAAAAAAAAAAAAAAAAGTGCACTTTATCTGATAGGAAAGCCAGACACTACAGATTGGAGCAGTTTCTCTGATGGTGCTGCAAAAGAGCTGAAAATCTTAGATGAACAGCCAGTCACAGACCTGTGATAAAGCTGGGTCCCAGGCTCAGACTTCTCTGCACTCACTGAGCATCTGTCGCTTGTATATAAGCGCTAAGTCTAACATACATAGAATGCACCAGATTCTGCTGGCAGTGTATGTGTAGCTGTCTGACATATACAAGATGTTCTGGATCCACTGTCCATGTCTCCATGTCCTGGACTATTTTGGTAATACAGTACCAATGTTTGTGTACTTACATTTTCATTTAATGTGAAAGAGCTCAGCGTGGATGATCAGAGACATTAAAGAAGAAGAAACCTGGAGAGGTTGCTGTGTATATAACCTTACTTATGTAAGACAGCAAAAGTTTTGATTTCATAAAAGGCAAGGGTATTATGGGAAAATATTAACAGTATTCCATCCTCTTGAAAAACGCCCTTCAACAAAACAGATGTAGCAGCTGACCAATGATTTCTGTTCTAAGATTTCTATTCTGCCACACACACTCATCACACGCTCACAAATCAGGTTGCAGTTTCCCTGGGCCAGCCAGAACCACCAACTGGGGGAACAGGCAATCCCTGTCCACCCAGTGCCAGGAGTCCTGGATGGCAGCCTGGTCATACCTGTTCCATTTCAGGCTCTGCCTTTTACACGTTGGGACATCCTTTCATGGTGTTTCCCTCTACCCAGCCACTAGGGACTACTGTCTTAACTATTTATTGCTATCGAATTTAGATTGCAAACAAAAGCTGTCAATAGCCTTGCTAATCACACACAGCCCAGGTAAATCTCTTTGACTTTCTCCTTTTATCTGAGATCAATTACTGATTGTCCCCAAGGAATGTGTCACTCTCTGGTCTCCTACCACCAAATGTTACAGAAAGTGTCAAACTAAGCAGCAGTTACATAATAACGTTCATTTGTATTTCTTTGTTTTCCAGCTCATACTTCATTAATCTAACCAGAGCTGGGCAGCAGCAGACAAGGTCCTATTTGCAGTGATTTTTGTTATACTTTTTAATTGTTGTTTGGTTGGGGTTTTTTTCTTCTCATACCCAGACAGAATTTTTCCTGTTGTAATTTGTAACATCGTCTCTTGCCTTTTATCGCGTACTCTGTGAAGGGCCTGGTTTGGGTTTCACTGTAGTGCAAAGGGCTGACATTTCTATAGCAAACATTATTAATTCAGAGACATCTTCTTGAAACAGTCAGTTAGAGCCAGAAACACAAGACCTCAGCAACCCTCATACTTCTCAGATGCTGTCAAAATTTACTGTTTAATGAAACTTACTTAGGTTGCTCACCTGTCTCTTCAACGATGGTAGTAAAATAGGCAATTGGTTGCAGGTGGGAAGCCTCATATATACAGCAAATAAGATAATTGTTCCCATGTGAGCTCATCAAGCTTCCTACAAAGTATTTTCTCTCATTGTACAAAACAAGTTGCTAATGGTTACTCACTTTAGTGTGGCACTGTGAGAAATAAATAACGAAAGTTCATTTACTGGTTTTGAAAACAGAAGTTGCCATTTAAGTGTTAAGTATATAGACAAAATACCCTGATGTTTCCCCATGTCTGTCATTAAACCTTAAAGCAGACAGCAAGAAATAATACGATTCTCTTCTGCTTGAGATAATGAAGCTATGGTTATGTGCCAAGTTAACCTGGAAAGGCTGTTCAGAAGACAAGTCACAACAAGCCACAGGATTTCCATAAGACAAATATGAAAAGAGATGCTTCACTAGAAATGTTTTACATTGGATCCAAAGTGTTATACCTAAGCAGCTGTCTTGAATCAACAAATTTGGTAACTACAATAAATTAAAGCAATAAAATTATTTAATGAACTGTTATACCTGATTGAGCATGTGGACAATGATAGGACCAAAATTAGAGGGAGATAGTTAAGGAAAGAAACTAATCTGAAATACATTTAAATTAGTCTGAACTAGTCTATTCAACTTCTGGAAATAGAAAAACATTTCAGAGAATTATTTTTATCTCTACAGGACCATGACAACTGAATGAGATCTGTGGTCTCCCTAGTCCTCCAGCAGCGCCTGCATCTGACTATGCAAAATGCCCCCAGTCCACTCGAGATAGCATCAGACTGTTTCTGTGTAACTTGTAATCTGATGCAAGGTATATAGATTTTGTTTTAATTTAGATTTGTTATCAATTCTAATAACAGTTAATTTCTTCTTTTAATTTAGGATGTAAGTAACCTAAAATGGGACTTAACTCATACGACAAACTGAAACTTCAGTTTCTATGCTGCTTGTCTAAATGACAGACAATAGATTTCCAAAGAACAATCTACGTTTAGAAGACAGAAAAGAAGATTTAAGATGCTCATTTAAATTTACTTACAATGGATATATTTTAGTATAAAGGGAAACATAAAAATTACTGAAAAGAATGATCACACTATGCATACAGGATCACAAAGAATGCTTGTACAGATTTCTATAACCCTCTCACCTCTGATTACAATCAAATATACAAAAAAAATAATAAAAATCCCTAAAGCCCAAATAATATAAAAAATTTTTAGAGTCAATTTTAGAGTCCTGTCCTGCTACGTTGGATATCTTCTTGCTTGCCTTGAAACCTGACATTAGACCGTATCCACGGCATAATACAGGAGGATGAACAAATATTTAATCAAATATTAAAAGTAAGGCAGCTCTGATGACATGGACTTCCATTGCAGCTGGAGCCCTCCCTGTTTGTGCTCTTCTGAAAGTATTTGGTAGCTAAGCTTGTTTATGCCTACATGAACTGTAGCACAGCTCTGGAATGGAGTAGCAGAGCTAACACTAATGTATCATGTAACTGGCCAAAGTGCAATTTTTGCAGCCTAAGTATTCTCCAAAGACTTGAGACAAGAGCATGTAATGATCATAAAAATCAGAACGTTATAATTTATAAAACCCAGAACCATGTCCCTAAGTGACACATCCACAAATCTTTTAAATAGCTCCAAGGACAGTGACTCTATCGCTTTTCTGAACAGCCTGTTCCTGTGCTTCACAACCCTTTGGTGAAGAAACTTCCTAATATCCAATCTAAACCTTTCTTGGAGCAACATGAGAACATTTGCTCTTGTCCTGTACTTGTTTCTTGAGAGAAGAGGCCAGTACCCACCTCGCTACAACCTTGTTTGGGGTAGCTGTAAAGGGCGATAAGGTCTCCCCTGAGCCTCCCTTTATCCAGGCTGAAGAAGCCCAACTCCCTCAGCCGCTCCTCATAGGGCTTGTGCTACAGCACCTCAATGTCCTTCTTGTAGTCAGGGACCAAAAACTAAACACAGGATTTGAGGGCGGCCTCACCGGTGTTCAGTACCAGGGGACAATCCCTTCTCCGGTCCTGCTGGCCACACTATTTCTGATCCAGGCCATGATGCCATTGGCCGTCTTGGTCTCCTGGGCACACTGCTGACTTGTGTTCAGCTGCTGTCGACCAGCACCCCTGGGTCCTTTCCTGCTGGGCAGCTTTCCAGCCAGTCTTGTCCCAGCCCACAGTGCTGCACTGGGTTGTTGCAACCCAAGGGCAGGATCTGCACTTTGTCTTGTTGAACCTCATATCGCGGCCTCAGATCATCAATGCAAATGCCACAAGCCCAAAGAGTTATGGTGAATTGAGATAAACCCTGTTGGTGTCCAGCCACAAGTGGTGTTCCCCAGGACTCACTATTAGGGCCAGTCCTGTTTAATATCTTTATCAATGATCTGGATGAAGGAATAAAGCACCCCTTCAGTCAGTTTGCAGGTGACATTAAGTTGGTTGGAGTGTTGATCTTCTTTAGGGTGAGGAGGCTCTGCAAAGGGATCTGGACAGGCAAAGCAGGGAATTTGTGTTAGATATTAAGACTAGGTTTCTATGGACGGTTTCATTATGAACAGTGAACCACTGCAGCAAACTGCTTCTGAAAATTTTAGGAATAAAGCAGACAAATATATGTCAGAAGACATGGGTAATTGAGTCCTACCACAGACAGGGAGGGGTCCAGATGATCTCTCCAGGTGCCTTCCAGCTCTGCTGCACCATTACAGAAGGGAATTTTGTGATGCAGGTATGCAGTGGTGTGTTTTCTTGAGTAAATTGGAAGTACTTTATCAACTAGGCCTTAACTAAACAAAAAATGAACAGTCAATTTTGAATGGTTTTATAATTATAAATTATAAAATATGGTTATAAATCTTTATAATTTTTTAATCAAAGGCAATTATTTGCATTTTCAGAAGAAGGAAAGATATGTGCAGGGGATATTATGGTGACATACATATATATTTGATACTCTGTCTTAAAATTTTTGAGTATCTAGTAAGCATTCCATAGATTTGATGAAAAGAGGAAATATTACAAATGAGTCCATTTTGTAGTACGTGTTTATTTCAGCTATTTTTCTGACACTGCTCAAGCTATAATGTTTTGGAATGTTGTCTGTTAATTCAGCATGATTTACCTGTTGTGCAACTGGATGAAGTATACATGATGGAATTGAAGTCTCAAGTCTCTTCCCTAGTAACTAAACGTAATTTTGGCCCAAGAGACTGATCAACAAACATACAGAAGGACAGACAAGGGAAGGACAGACAAGGAAACAAACTGCACAGCCATACTTTCAGTGGCATTCACTAAAGCCATTTCACTAAATCTTAGAAGTCAGATAACAACCAAACTTGCCCTCTTTCTCTCTCTAGATACTTAAATATGTAGGCCATTCTTTAAAAGCTGTAATTCTAAAAGATACGAATGCTTTATTTTGTGTTACTTAAAAAAAAACACAAACAAGTAATCAACAAGACAAAAAAAAAAAAAAAACACAAAAAAACCCAAAAAAACAAAAAAAACCCACAACCAAACACCAAAACAAAACACCAGAAAACCCCAAAACAACATCCACAACTGTGGAAAACCAGCATTAATTACACAAACTGGAAAGTAAAAGCACTCCTAGATATCAAAAGGGCTTAAGAGAGAACTCTCCATTTTTCAGATATTCCTGTGGTAATCAGAGCACAGCACAAAACCAGTCTAGTTTTAAGTTCTGAATGCATTTCCTTTCATAAGAAGGCCATTTTGTCCCCCTATATAGTCTGTGGTTTCTTTTTCTAAAGAATACATTAGAAAGGAACGTGTTTCTCCCCCCAGAATTCCTACAAACCCCTTTCAAGTTACATTTTAAATCCTCAACTTCATATTCAACAGCTCAATTTTAAATTATTTAATAAATAAAAATAGATATTCAACGCATAAAGTTCAAATTCACTATTTTAGTGTGTAAATAGGTTCAAATAATTGACAGCTAACATACATTGCACTAACCCACTGACTTCAGAGGGATAACTTAAAATATGTTTTTGTATATTTAAATTATGAAATTATGAACTTGCTCAAAATATATTGTTATGCTAAAATCCTCTTTATGAAAAGGTGTGGTTTTATCTAATTAATACCTGCACATTTTAATTGTACATTTCTTGAGAGCTGTCATTCATAAAACCCCAGAGGAGAAAAACAGAGTTTAAAGATTCTGCCAGCAGGTGAATCTGATCTAAAAATCAAACCCTGATGCAAAATCTACCCAGAAATTTAGTGCAATCACAAATAAATATTTTTATAGTTATGGATAATCTGTCAACTTGCCTTCTGAGATGCCACTAATGTTGGAAATTTCTAAAATGGAATCAGAGTTAAGAAATCAATGATCTGGCAGGAAGGTCAATCTTCATTGTTATCTCCACGGAAACTTACTTATAAAGGAACAGGACTAATGTCTTTGGCAGCTATGAGCAGACACTACACAAGCCAAAGTGGGGCAAATTCCCTCCTATTTAAGAACCTTTAAAAATTGAAATAATTATAAACTCTCTCAGATGTGATACAACCATTGCAGGAATAGAAATACGGCTCTACAGAATCTTTGCAGGCATTAATGCACAGTAACATGAATTAGAAGAAAATCAGCGAACAGAAGTCTGCCATAGAATATGAACTGAGAAAAAAAATCAGAAGCAATATGTACTTCAGAAGATTTATTTGCTTTGCAGGAGATGGGAAGGAAAACATCAATATCTTTAAAAAAACAAAGCAAAATTACAGCAGTTCAAAAACTAACCATGGTAATTTCTGGCATAGTGTCTTGTTTTGTAGTCTTAAATATTTTTAAGTCATTGAGAAGTATCATCTTATGACTATTACTTCAAAATTCTCTGGAGAATAGTCAAATTAAATTCCTTAAATCAAAAATCTAGTAACAAAATTAATATATCGAACTGATATACCACTTAGCAAACTATGATGAAAAATTTTATATTTCCTGTGAATTTTATTTTAAATTCAAGACAATGGTCAGCTGCTGTTCAGCAGCACCTTCTAGTCACACTTGTTTCATATTTATACACTCTATGTGACTCATTTGGAATTAGTAGACTTACCTGAAATTGCAGTTGCAAAAGTTGTAGGGAAGTAAAAGTTAAAGCAGATTTTGTGGCAAGAAGACCAACCTATCTTTTACTTTTTTTCTGGTAAATTATTTTCTCTGTATTTGCGTTTCTTTCCCTATCCAATCCTTTGTTCATACATGTATCTATCAGCACAAAAATACTGTTTAAGTACCATCTTAAACCTTTGCTGTATTTTGGTTTTGCTCATAAAATCCAAGGCAAGGAACTGTAAATGTAGTTTGCTCAAGATAATATACAGAACACATGGAAAGTAACCAGGTACTTCACAGTATTATTTTCCAACAAGTTCTTCATCTGTCTTTTATGACTGTTTTCATAAAATTATCATATTTTATTGTAAAGTTTGAAGTCTGAGTTGGGTAATCTGCTTTTATATATGCAGGAAGGAATATGCTGGTTATTCCTAATGAGGAATAGATCCTTTACTCTCAAAATATTTTAAGGCTTTCATACATATTTGTTACAAACTACTGTTATGACAACATCCATTCAAGTAAGTAGGAAAATGATGACATTTAGAAAGACACAAATACCCCTAAGATTCAAAGTTTCTTTCTCTACTTGAAGTCAGACAAATCTTGGACCTGTTTGCTGGCATTCACCCTGTCCCTAAGGTTGTGAGAAGTGTAATAACTCATTATACCATGTTTACTTATGCATTGGGTCTGAACCTGTTTCAGGACAACAGGTCTGAGGTTAGGAGAGTCAGAGATGCAAAACTTCTGGACATTTCATTTGATATTCCTAGCACGGGAGCCACAGAATTTCAAATTTATTCTCGTTCATTCTAAACCAGATCCTACTGCCCAAGTAATTGTACTGTCCATCACGCTTGTCCCCATGGATCCCTCTACATGTGGGTAATGAGGCCTTGCAATTAAAGGAAGTTTAGCATCCATTTTTCAGTAAAGGGTGCAATGTCAAAATATTTACTGCACTTACATTACTATGACTAATTTTTTCCATTTTTTGACCAAAGTATATGACTCTTTGCTAGAAAAGATAAAAATGAAGTTATTGTTTTGAATTAAGCTTTCCCATGATTCAGGTGCTCATTTGGGTTTGTGGGAAAAATGTGATATTAAGAACTTTATCTAACTAAATAGTACCTGAATACCTGAATACCTTGAGTACTTGAATTCCTGAGTACTACCCTGAGTACTACCCTGAACAACATGTCTTTTGGTATTTAAGTCCTTATGACGCTGAGATCTGGCAACTCAGTCACCCATGGTGCTGCAGTACTGACATTCGGTTTTGCTTAAGTAGAAATGAAAACAGGGGCTCAAAGAATTCTATATTTAAATCTCAAAAATACAAAATTCATGTTTAAAACCAACCCTGCAGTTGTATTTAAGACTGAGATTCATTTATGAATGAAATTCCAGTGTGTCACAGAGAGCAGAATCTATCAACAGAAGAGCTAAAACAGTAACGCATTTTGTAAAGTGTAACAGAATATAATTCCTATGTGATTTCTTTGTAAAATTAGGACTTATTTTATCAGCCTTTCCAGCAGCAGTCCTAAGCTGTCTTTACTGTGTCTGACGGTTATTTATTTCCTAATCCTCTTACATAATTAAACTAACATATTTTGATTCTGTTATATATAGAGGAATTAAAGTAAAGAAAGGCATTATCAGCCTATATTTCTTTCTCAATGTGAATCAAAATCTGATCCATTGATTTAATTTTATAAATTAATTCTGGCCATTATTAACAGTCATTTCATAAATCATCAGAATAATATATGTTCAGGTATTATTTTCTAGGCCTGAAGCCAAAGAACTGGGATAACATAACAAGAGCAAATCAAGCC
>VWZG01008513.1:184659-199046 GCA_013396735.1 Grallaria varia
ATCAGCTATAAAACATTCATGAATATGAGACTAAAAAAAGAAGTAAAATTAACAATTCTACTTTTCAATAATTCTTAAGAAGTATCAGAGCTATCAAAACGCCTATCAGAAATAAAAATAATAAATTAAAATTGAATAAAAATATATTCCCAAGTTAAATGCCCCATTTAAAATATATTCTGATTTAGTACAGAGTATCTTTGCATATTTCAAGTTCCTGGCACAGGAGTTCAGAGGAGGCCCAGCATCTTAACAAAGATACCATTGCTCCACCTAGTGAAAAATTTGTAACACATCGGGCTTAAGTCTGAAGCTGAACAATATGCTTTTTGGATCTACCCAATCAATGGAGCCAAATAAAATGTATTAATCTTCGAGTTAAATTCTATTCACCCTCCTGTTGAAATGGAGTTTTTGTTTTGCAGTACATCCCAGTTTTAAGACTTTATTCATAACCTTTTGAGACAGCAGTCATAAACGGAAAATGGAACTGCAATGAAGATTACAAGGAATAGGATGTAGGAGTTGTAATCTAAAATCATGCTAGTGTTATGTTAACAGAATGCTACTGTTTGCAGTCATCTACGTCTTCTGGCTGTTTTCTGAAGTTGATAAAGTTGATGGTCTATAAAGAGATATATTAATTGCCAGTTGGCCTATCAGAGAAATTTGCATCCGTGCTAGAAATCAGCACAATGTGAGGAAACCATTCAAGTTGTGCTACTCAGAGAACGGTAAATGTGGGGAATTATTGGACCATTTGCACTTCATATTGAGTGGTTTGTACTTTTTATCTCAAAGTTTTATCATCCTTATTTTGTTTCCATGGTGTATCAAGAATAAAACCTTCATGATTCCCAAAGGAATTTAAAGATGCTACTTGCTGATTGTGAATTTTGTGACATTTAGGGAGTAACTGATCCATGAAGAAGAGAAAAAGCAGCTCATCTGCATGAAATCTTCTTACGAAGAGGACTGAAAATTAAGATAACTGAAAAAAAGTACTGCCACTGTGCAGAGAAAGGCTTAAGGACCTTAAAGGTAAACACAGGATCTGAATTCTTGTCATCCTCAGTAGAAATAGCTGGAACATGAGTCTGAGCTGAAGACTGCTGAGTTCATGTGACTATCAGTGACTAAAAGTACAAATTATTCAGACCAAAGAGGCCCAGTTTTGTAAGGGAGTCTATAAACTTTGTAAAATTCCAGCTTTGGTTCTGAAAGCGTTCCAGAGCTGTGTTAGTTCGTTCAAATCTGCTTTACTCTAAGTTTACATTGATAATGATTTTCTCCTGGCTTCTCTCCACAGACTTACCACTCTAAGAGTCTGATAAAATCCTTTTTATTACACTGGCATGTAATTCCTTGAACAAAGACCAAAAAAATCAAAAGGCTTCCTGACCTAAAAAGCCGATAGATTATCTCTTGAATGCAAGGGAGAGGGAAAACGGAGCTCTTTGATATTTTATAACATCAGTGAGTGATGTCTGTGAACCAATATCACAATAAGGCTCCTAACAAAGGAGTAAAATATGTATTTTATGTACATTCAATCAAAAGCTGATTAAGTGATAGGAAAGTTAGGAGTGCATATTTGCTGTGAATTCTCTCAGCAAAGACAGAATTAATTGGCTGGTTGCAGGTTAGCACTGGGTGTGTCAGCTAGGCACAACATTTTTTTTGGCACAGGAGGGCTTAGCTATTAAGACCATCTGCACAGAAATGCATCTTTGCCATGACTTAAAAATAGCTAGAAAGCATAGTAGCTGGATTGTATCTATATAGGCATAACCTATCATTTTCAATCTTCATATATTTTATGAAAATACAACATATTTTATTTATTTAATACCTTTTAACTTTCAAGCAGTCACAGATATAACTGCCCTTGAACTCATGGCTGAGAGCAGTTGAGCACAGCTCAGAAACTGAGGCAGACACAATTGTGTTCACTATAGTTGAGCTCCAGTTCTTGCAGCTACACAGAGCGCCAGGGTCCACATGGTATCTAAATGTGTTTGGTGTTCATTTTATGAGAGTTAGAGGTCCTCAGCACCTCAGAAAGGCTGAATCTCAGTTTACATCTCACAATCGGAATTGTCCTATAATTATTCCAAAAAAGTGAAGTATTTCAGCAGTTCACATTTTGGAAAGATTTTTAGGAACAGGTCACACTCATCAGAAATTTACAGCAGAATGTTTCAGAATTTACAAAGTTTAAGGAATTTAAATGTAATTGCCTTTCAGTGTCAGCACAAAGATATGTAACAAAACATCCACTGGAAACACTACATTCCAAAAGTCTCCAAATCAGTTTAGACACAAATAAGTTGTGTTAGAAAATTAAAATAGTTTCAACCTGAATAGTGCACAGTTTATAATTTTTACTTAGCTGATCTAAAAAACAAAATCCATTTTTGGGGAGAAACATCTGAAAAACCTGGTTATGCTCTTAAAAACACTTCTGTTTTATTAGTAAAGGAGACGTATTTTCCACTGACAAGAGAGGAAGTACAGAGCCAGTGTGTCTTAGTTTAGGGCAANGGTCAAAAAATCTCCCACAGCCAAAGAAAAAGGGTCAATATACACACAAATGAAGAAATCTGTTTCACCTACACATTGAACCAGCATTATTTACTGATAAGAGTGAATATGTCACTCATAATGCTAATTATCTTGTAAGCAATTGCACAGTCAAGACTTGAATGAATTTTGTTTCTGTATAATCAAAAGCAAAATTTAAGGAGAGACCTGCCTGCCTAAAGCTATTATAAATAGACTTCTAAATAAGATTCCAACATGTTAAAAATAGCAACTTTACATACTTCTAATGAAAAAAAAAAAAATAGAAAGAGTAACCTTGAATTCATATGATTTAGTCAACATTCTACTGACATAAAACCGCTTACTCACTTTCCTGCTGATTCTCTGTCATTTACTCTTCAGCGTTAACCTCGTGGCTGGGAGCTGTCTACACTGGCGGAAAAAAAAAAAAAAAAGAGGAAGCTCAGGAAAATCTGTGGGTAGAGCAAAAATACCAATAAAGTGGAAATATTTTGTTTGTCCCTTCTGGGTAAATAATCAGTATATGTCAGTTTAATTGTTAACTTTAGATTATGAAAACAAATTTTAAAAACCCGTAACTTTTTTCCATGTTTCTTTCCAAGTTTATGTCTCAGAGAAGGTGAAAACAAGTGAAGGTAGCTTACAGTGGTGTTACAATGACCTCTTGTGGTTAAATAATACACGCATATTGGCTCGAAGTCTCTGGAACACATGCAATATCAAAGGTTAAATTATGCTCTTAGATCTGAAGAGTTTTGTGTTGTAAATGTTGCCTAACCTGAAATAACTTCTCCTCCCAAGCGCACTATCAATATTTGTTTAGCTCACCGCTAAAAAATTCTTTTAAAAATATCTCAACCTTTGCACTCCATAAACTTAACAGGTGAGAGTACCATCTTCTCACATGGCAATACATTAAAGCAAATTCATAGCTCTATATAAATTAATTCATTGATATAAGGAACGATAATATTTAATAAAAACTTACCCACTAAAATGTAAAAGAAACCATAGAATAGTAGCCACTCATAAGAAATTAGAAGAGATATTGACATTATATTGATAGTTTGCAACCATAGATATCCAATATATATTTTTATATAAAAGTTTAGTGCAGTACCTAATTATATGTATAATGTTTAAAATGCTGCTAAAGCTGTCTCCTCTCCTCAATTTTTTTGCAACAAAAATCAGAGAGCTGAGTATTTCCTGATGTTGCTGAATGCAGTCCATGAGCTCAGATCAAATCATGTGACACCTCATCCTTTAATTGATAAAATCACTCAAGACTTTATCCTGATTTTGAAATTTCCTGAAATAATTCAAAATTACACAAATGTTATTAAAAAACTTTGCTGAGTGATTATACTTCAAGCACTCCTGTCAGTATTTCTGGTGGCACTTTCCTACTGAAGGATCACCAGTGGTGGTATTTGCACCTGCCAGGCAGCATTCGCATGACCTTACTAAATTTAGGATCTATTGCAAAGCCACTTCTGCACTGGCTCTGCCGTCTGAAGCTTTGGAAGCTCAGCATCAACATAACCTTGGACTGCCACCAACTGGATATGTGCCACATTCTGATATGCTGTGATTGCAGCTGGGGGTGGCCTGAATTCTGCTGCTGTGAGACGTTGCTTGTTTATGCAACACACACTTCAGAGATCTGTATGTTAAAACCAAACATTGCCCTTAGTGCACACAATAATTATTAGTACCTCTCCCATTCCTTTTCTTTGAAAAGATGGAAAACAGAGGCTGGCAAGCAAAATGCGTTAGAGCAAAGGTGATGACAACAACAAAAAGGCAGGTTTTAGTTACAATGTATGTATTTTCATGTGTCAATAAGGAAGCACTGACAGTGGTCACATACCTTGAAGAATCTCCCTAGCTTTTGAAATATCATAACCAAAATTCTTCTGAAGACTTCTTGCTGAGGAGGTTTTGAGCACTGCTTGCATGAAGACTCGGGAGACCAAACCAAATTGTTTGTGTGGGGCAGGGAGATGTTTGATTTCTATTGTCTAATAGGCCTAATCTGTCTCATTCTTCTTTAGCTGGGTTAACTCTGCAGTGCTAAGAATCGACAGACTTAAAACTGCAAATGCAACATACAAAGAGCAAACTTGAATACTCTAGGCACCGTTTGAACTCCCAACTAATTACAGTTTGCACATCCGAGCATGTGATTTTTTAAAATGTCTAAATGCTATAATTATTTCTCCTCCCTTTGGTTACGGGTGGGATAATAACCAGCCTGAGACAATTTTAATTTGACCCTCTAGGTGCAGTAGCTCCCCTGGCGCAGCCTGGTTGCCAGGTGGCTCTTGACCACTTCTTGCCCATTGCAGGCTCCTGGCCAGCCAGTCAAGAAGCCAGTGACCTTCCTAGAACAGGTAGTGGGTGTCTGTTTGGGGAGCAAATATGCAGGCACCTCATTCCTCATTCCATAGCCTGCAAAGCCTTTCTGTGCCAGGAACAAGGTGGCATCGACAGGAATCATCTGGTGACTACCAAGCTCTCACCAGTCTCTCCCCTCCCTGGGTAGGGCAGAAGGTCTCATAGTCACAGCCTTGTCCCGGTGGCTGCCAGCTCGTAACCCTTACTGCAGCCACATTGCAGCACAGGGGATCAACAGAGAAGCCATGATGCATGTCTTTAGCTGACACAATACACTGAACATGTTCAAAGCACTGAAAAATGAGTCTGTGCATTGAGATGAGGGCAACAGACAGCTGCTGAAATTTCTGTTGCTGTTGTTAACCCTCGAACCATGCAGCTGACTTCAGGCACCTCACTGCAACATTCCCAGGCTCCAGGTAACTACATATCTAAATAGCACCTAGTGTCAGATAAGCAGAAGCACAGCCACTTTGAACTGTCACCTTCGGGGCACCTAAATCTGAAAGGCAGGAGACTTAACAGTTCAGTATAAAAGTGATTGATTTAGCAATTTGGCATTTAAATTGAATCAAAGTCTGAAAAGTCTACAGTCTGAAAAAGTGTTAAATTTGAATACAACCAGAGTATTTTAACTTGGACAAAACTATGGTTTTGAGGCATATCCTGGATACTGACCATCAAGGAAAATGGAATTCAAACCCTTCAAAGACCTTTCACCTATGTGCATTATCTAATGCTCACAGAAGGCTCTTATACTTTATATACTTATTTATATATTTATTTACTTATAGAGATGAACAGGAAATTGCCAGCAAGCAAATATTAAAAAACAGAAAGTATACAGCCACACTAAAAAAAACATCTAAGCTCCTTGAATAGGTTATGTTCTGACACAGCCCACTATCTTAGTGCTGCAATACTTTTTCAATAGGTATTCATAGATAGCTTCCTGTTTATAATACAGTTAAGAAATGTAAAAATTTTATTCAAGCTTTGTAATGTGCTTTCTCACTCTTCAATCAGTGCAGAGCATCTTTGTAAGCAGTGGTTAAATCCTGTACTTCCTTTTCAGCTTCTCTTTCAACAATAATAGGTTCTTTTTCTGGCTCTGACAGGAGTGAGTTGGATTTTCTGGCTGGCTGTTGTGTAAGCATCAACTATACTGGAACTACAGTAGGAGCAAGAAACAGGAAGAAACCAGTTGGTAAAATATAATCATAGGCTGGCAGGAAATCAGTGACTATTTGTCACTCCTTCCAAAGAGGAGAAAAACAGTTGGTGGCAGATATTCAGAACCATCAAGAATCTAGCAGAGAGATTAAATCTCTTTTTCTCCATGCCAGGATTCTCAGAGTTTTACTTCAATGTGGACCATGGCTACTTGGAGGGTCTGGTCCGAGGGTTCAAAGCTGGAATCTTGACAAGTTCAGACTATGTCAATTTAGCACAATGTGAGACACTTGAAGGTAAGTCTGCTCTTTTATTTTATTTAGGAGGAAATACTGTTGCTTATACATTTGAAAATAGGAAGGTAAAAGTCTGAAGTATTGAGAGTTTATCTTGAAACCCAGAGATAACCCTGATGTCCTTTGAAGAACTATTCTCATATTTAAGTGAATAGCTTTCCATAGACTGTGATTTGTGTACAGACTGTAATTTGCAAAATAACACAGATTACGGGATTTTCTGATTTACTGATAAGGTTTGGAAATCTCATCCATAAAGTTCGTATAAAGACTGGTAACCTTCTCACACCTTTTAACCTTGCTATAGAACAGTTCAGGTATTGAAGTTTCATATCATTTCAGCCAGACAAAATAGTTCCCCAAATCTTACTAAAAGCTTACCATTTGGCTCTGAGTTTCTCTAGAAAAGATATAATTTTAGTAATTCATCACTTCGTGAGTTTTAGGGCAGTGCAGGATATTCTGCTTACCAGGAAGAGAAAACTAGATTCCACAGAGATAAAACTTAGGGAAATAAATAAAACTCAAAAAAAAAAAAAAAAAGAGCTCTTTTCAAGGTGACTTTGCCACAGTAATAAAGAGAACAAGAGAACACACAGTAGTTTCCAAAACAGCTTTCCATGGCCAAGACTGGTTACAGCCTGATGAAGACAGACCTGTACAAAGAATCATATGACATACCTCTAGACACTTAGCAGGAAAAAATTGCAACAGAAAAAAATCACCTTTCTAAAGGAACATAAAGTTCATTTGCCTGGCTCCAAAATGAAAGCTATGATTCATCTTGCAGATTAAAACAACTGCACATAGAAATGCACGTAGATATTTACCTGTCAGAAGGATTAAATTCCTCTTATAGTTAGAGATTGTCAGTACAGTCAGTGGGATCTAGACACTATTGAACTGTCCAAGATCATGTACCTGTTTCAGCTGACAACCTGGAGAGCTGTACCAGCTCTCCATTTCATACGATGGCAATTTAGACACACAGAACACCTGCATATAATCACTCTGAGAACTGAAATCTATTCCTTATGTCAGCTGGCCAAAATCTACAGTTTCTGTATCCTATTTGTTCCAGCAGTTGTGATCTATGCATCTTAAAGACTTTACAGACAATCTTGATATTGTATTTAATTGCTTAAGTCAAAAAATCCTGCTCCATGAGTATACAGACTTCAGAAAAACCTATCAGAGTTTCAAAGGCCTATAAAAGAAGCAAAGATCAGAATGGTGGAATTATTAAATCTTGTTCTCACTTCACTTCTCGCTTCAAAGGAGGTCAATAAATGATCTAATCTAAAGCTCCATGAAGGTAAAAAAAAAAATCATTAAAAAAAAAGAATCCTGGTTACTTCTGAATAAGAAGAAAATATACAGGCTTAAAAACATACAAGAACATATAATTACCTACACCCCTCCCAGAAGAATTCTTGCTCATGATAAATTAATAATAGTTAAGAAAAACTATCTAAATTTTAAATCACGCTACAAGAAAATTATTTATCACCAGGAAATAGTTTCCAAACATTTCTGAGCTATATAAACCTTCAATATTATGAAGAGCATGGAGCAGATCAACAGATAACAACAGAGAGATAAAATCCTCTTCTATCTTTTATAATAGAACAAAAGATTTTATTTTTAATCTTATTTTTTCTAGTGTTCATTCAGTTTTAGAATGCAAATTATTTCAGCAACAAAAGCAGCAGCCATCATAAAGCCTCCTACTAGCACATCTCTACTACTCACTATCACTTCCTTTTTTCTCTATTCAACCACATCTCTTTCTTGATTTTAATATTTTCTACTTTATTATAGATAGCTAACAGATTCCCACCAGTTACCTACCAAATGTATTATTTATTATGAAAATAAGAAAAATATTGGATTTCTACATGATGTCAAACATGCTTATCTCTCCGCATGAACATAAGGGATGCTGTCATACTGAAGTTGCAACACTAGTGTACAGTGCATCAAAACCACAGACACCTAAAATAAATTTCATACGTTGTCTTTAGTTCCAATTGAAAAGATTCAGCAGTGGACTTGTGCCATAGTACTGTGGTGTGTGTCCAGTAGTGCCATCAGTTCATGTCTTTGCATTAAAAGGTAATAAATTTTTCCCATTCTGCGGCATTGCATCACACCACCAAAAAAAAAAAAAAAAAAAAAAAAAAAAAGGCCTAAATTAAAACCACTATAAATATGCTAAAACAAACAAGCAGGAAAAAAATCAAAACCACTCAAAGTAACCCATAAATAGAAAAAACCCCATCTTTTAATTTAAAAGTGGTTTTGATATCTCTAGAGAGGAAACCATAATGTCAGTACAGAAGAACCACAAGAAAATCTGTAGGTTAGTGCATTACATCTGCTTGATAATCACAGATCAAGTATGACAGTGAGAGGGAAAGAAAAAAGGGGGACTGCTAACTGACTTATGATACCACTGTGTCCTCTCAATTCAGGGCCATACAGACAGACTTCCAGCTTAATTTAGACACCCTTCTGGGCTTGGCTGAATTACCATAATTTCCATGGAGCTACCTTGTGGGCAGAATGCTATTAGTTTGGCTCTGTGTCATCAGCTGTTTCAAAGGTATAAGATTCCCGGAGCAACCTTGCTGACAGACTTTGAAGTAGAATATGGGTATGTGTAAGAGTGGGTGTGTGTGTGGGTGTGTGGGTGTGTGTTAAATTAAGTGTTTTACTCTTACCTTGCTTATTTGCATGATGGAAAGACTCCTGCTCTGTAGAAAGCAGGCTGTGTCGCAGAAGGACAAGCACCCCAGCTCTGCTCCCAAAAACATCGCTGAAATAAGTTTACCTATCTCACCAGAGCCAGGACCTGCCAGCACATGGTGGCTGAAATAACAGTGTAACTCAAAGATAACTGCAGCTAGTTGGCTATTTGGCTATCAAAGTGAGGAGTCAGACAAGTTCCCATGTACTTGATGCCAAGAGACCAGGTTAACACTTTGATCAAGTTCTCACAATACTCTTTTTTCTGATCGGGATCATTCCTGTCTTACCTGCATTCATCTTAAATTAGACTCCCGCTGCTCATTAATTCCCTTTAGACATAGCGTTAAGTGTGTTTGGTTGTTGTTCAATTGTGAGTAAAATCATGTGATTCAAAATCATAATTTTCCTACGTATTATTTTCCTGCATATAATTTTAAACACACAGTGTAAATGGATGACAATCATACTGACAGCTAAAATACAGGAATTTTCTTTCCTAGGGATCTTGTGGACATGCGGAAATATCCCAGAGACTTGTGTAGGTCTCCAAGAGGACCTAAGAAAAAGGAACAGCTACCATCAATAAAAAGTTTTGGCAAATAGGAATGTCTGAGGCCCCTGTAGTGCTCAGTCTACTAATCCTGACAGGTCACCAGGTCATATTACTAGTAAAAGTGTCTGACTGCAATAGTCCCCAGGTCTTATTTATGCCAGCAGCAAAGAGAGGACTATAATTTAAGACCAGATGTTCAGTCTCTGAGCTGCACTGAATTCTGTTGTGATGTGAACTCTGATTATGATGTTTCTGATTGATATAATTTGGTATTGGAGCTTGTGGATGGACAGTTTTCTCAACTGTTTTGGCCGAGGCCATGAGATAGGGTTGAATACTGTTTTGTGCATACAGTATGCATGCTGGCATTTATCAATTCAGTTAGAAAAAATACTTCAATAAAGCAGGCTATGGAACTGACAGGGTTATAAATCCCATTTTCCTAGTCATAACGTTTCCTCCATAGCTTTTGAGAGGTGGGTAAGGCTATTTAGTGTCTTGTAGCTATTATTTTTTATACTTTATACGAGGACATGTTTTTTGAAGTCACTCAGTTAATCAGAGAACTGGGGAAGGTAACAAAGTCTTGTCAAACTACTCTCGATCAGCAGGTTTTGTTTCTGCTCATCTCATGATGTTAAGTTCACTCCAGAATGGTAAATAGTTGGAGTTGATACTTGATTTTTGCCATCTGCTTTAAGTAGTAACCCGCTGAAAACCACTGTGAAAATCACATTTACAGAGTGTGACTAAAGTTCACACTGTGGTTCATGTCTTGTTCGTCTGAGAACCACTTGAGGAAAGTTGGAATTCAGCTCTCTGCATGTAATAAAGTCATATTATCTAATCTCAGCATATGCCAAGTATTTTTCATTCTTTTCAACACAAAAAGAGACAGTAAAAATGAACAGTCTTCACAAGAAATGTAGATGTGAAATAAAAATATTAGTGATTTTTAAAAAATTTGGTCTTACGTATTTAGATTAATTTCAGCGTATAACTCTCCATTTTTATTTATCTCTAAATCTTGCTTACCTTTCTCTGTTTTGTGTTTCTTTTTTGCATATTTGGATTCTCTTTCTTCTTCCAACACAGAAGCCTGTGCTGAAACTATGATTATTTCCAGAAGTCTGACTCTGACAATTGAGAGACTAATTACCTCTGCCCGCTTTTGTAAACAGTTTTGTGATCACATATATTATTTTAAGAAACAATAAATTTACACTGCTATCATAAGTTCAGTTAATTGAAGGAAGATCTAGAGAAATGCTAACAGATCCAGAGTGCTAGCTGACCAAGGTTGTCCTATCCAAGAGTGTATTGTTGTGATTTGATATGGGTTTGATTGATAGAATATTTGGTGGATAAGGAATTGGCTGAATGGTTGCATCCAGAGAGGACTGGTCAATGGCTCAGCACGCAGATGGAGCTCAATGACAAGTCGCGTCCCTCGGGGGTCCGTACTGGGACCAGTACTGTTTAATACCTCCATCAATGACAAAAAGAGTGGGATTGAGTACACCATCAGCAAATTTGCACATGACACCAAGCTGAGTGGTGCAGTTCACACACCTGAGGGGTCGGATGTCATTCAGAGGGACCTGGACAACCTCTAGAAGTGGGCCCATGGGAATCTCATGAGGTTTAATAAAGCCAAATGTAAGGTCCTGCACCTAGGACAGGGCAATTCCATGTATCAATATAGGCTGGAGCAAGAAGGAATTGAGAGCAGACTTATGGAAAAGAACATAGCGGTACCATTGGATGAAAAGCCAGACATGAGCTGACAACGTGTGATCGCAGCCCAGAAAATCTGCTGTGTCCTGGGCTGCATCAAAAGAAGTATGGCCTGCAAGTCGAGGGAGGTGATTCTTCCCCTCTGCTCTACCCTCGTGAGACCCCACCTGAAGTACTGCATCTGACTCTGGGGTTCCCAGCACAGAAAGGACATGGGCTTGTTGGAGTGAGTCCAGCAGAGGGCCACGAAGATGATCGAAGGGCTGGAGCACCTCTCCTATGAAGAAAAGCTGAGAAAGTCAGGGCAGTTGAACCAGCAGAAGGTTCTGGGGAGACTTTCTTGCAGACTTACAGTACCTAAAGGGAGCTTACAAGAAAGATAGAGACAAACCTTTTAGTAGGGCCTAATAGGTCAAGGGTAGTGGCTTTAAACTGAGAGTAGATTCAGACTAGTTATAAGCAAGAAATTTTTCACAGGGAGAGAGGTGAAACACTGAAACAGGTTGTCCAGAGGGGCTGGAAACTTTCATGGCCGGTTTGGATGGGGCTCTGAGCAACTCTGAGTGGCAGCCAACTTGCACAGAAAACTCTGAGGTTTATCTCAGTAAGCTAGCTATAGGAGTTTGAATTCATACTGTACTAGTCCTTTTGCTTTAAGTGTCAGTGTAGGCAACCTTATGGCATACTAAGAAAGTATACCATGGGGAAATACTGATAAATGCATACCTTCCTAACTGCAAATTAACTTCCCTTACAGGTACACCTTTATTTCAGTCCCTGGGAGTGTTGCTGTCCTTTTCCCTAACTATCACTTCAGATTTTAGATGTAAATCTAACTATTATGAATATCCGAATCACATAACAGTATCCCAATCTATAATTTACAATAGTTTTAATATAGCATTTGAACATAATTATGCATTGCAGCAGGAGGAGTTCTAAAAGGAAGTCTTAAACTGCTTTGAACACTAAGAACTGATCCAAATTCTTACTTTTGCCTCATGGTAAAGAATGGCTAGCAGAGAAAATTTGTCAAATTAATTATTTGATATCCTGAAAGCTTCTTTCAGTTGTGTGGTCTAAACAACTCATATTCCTCAATCACCAGGGCTGAGAGATCAAATGGAGTATGTCAGAATAACCCAAGTTTCTGGAACAGCTTCTTAGGATTTTGTAGTCGCAGCCATAAATCAGACAAAGCTAAAGCAGAAATGCTAAGAGAATATAAGTCTGCCCTTTCAAGTGCACCAGTGCAGGAGCCATTTGGAGACCAGAATGTGAGCGAGGCAAGATGTGTTCTCTCCTCTTCTTCAGGCAGCCTGATAACAGAAGATTATAATCTTACCTGAGATTTAAATGTTTCATAAGAAAATTTAAGATCTTAACAACATTAAAGAATGATTTCTATTGATTTGCAACAGTCCATAGGAGTGCAACAGATAAAGCAACTGATGTATTATAATGGTGCAAATCAGTAAAATTGAAACACTCAACAAACCCGATGGGGAAGGGACTAAAGACAGACATAAGTAACACTCTGCATGGCATGGCTGAAAAGGAAAGCTGCTGGTGAAACTTCTGACAAAGGCAAAACTACTTGTTCTTTCTTGTAGTATGCATTAAGTCTTACTGGTAGAAGGCAGTACAAATTTGCATTAATTTTGCTTTTACACTATATTAAATCTATGCAAAAACTTTTCAGTAGAGTATGATCAGATATTTAATACGAAAAGATACAAGAAATTAACATTTAGGCATTTTTATTTGCTTTGCAGACAATACAGTGACAGTTTGTTCTCATGATCTTCCTTGAATCTAATTCCAGATCTGAAGTTGCACCTACAGACTACAGACTATGGCAACTTTTTGGCTAATGAAACTGGCCCCCTCACTATTTCCACAATCGATGATAAACTGAAAGCAAAACTGCTCACGGAATTTCACTACTTTAGAAACCACGCTTTTGAACCACTTGCCACTTTTCTGAATTTTATCACGTAAGTAATAGCACCACATAGCTTACCATGCGGACTCCAAAAAAAAAAAAAGGCAGTTAAAAGTTTAAAATGTGTAAGTGCAATGTATTAGAATTCATTTTAAATTTCATACTCAGCAAAATGACTTTGATACTGCAACATTTACATACTTTATTGCAAATATATGTTCTGGAAATATATATGTATATGAAGAACCGTTGTCTTTGCAACTACTTATTTTAAAAAAGAGAAGCACATTTTTAATGCATACAATGGCAGGAGAAGTGGTAGATGTTGAGAAAAATGGTTGTCATTTTCAAGCACCTTTTAGGTCAGAGAACTTGCAAAACTGAAGTTCGGGAGAGTGATTCATGCAAGATTTCATGATGTACAGGGCAGTGATTTAACTCCTATGTGTATGGCAAGTTCTAGGCCTTTGTTAAAAGGGGAAACAACAACACATCCCCCTCCCATGATACTTTTTATACTATTTGAACATTAAAATCAGAACTTTATGTTGCATATTGCAAGATATTTGGATCCAAGTAACTATTTTAAAAAGTTCAACTGCTGTTTGATGCCAGATGAAGAGAAAGATCTGATCTCAGTACCATCATAAACAGATGAAACTTGTAAATAAATGGCCTAAACAATTTTAAGAACAGGGATCTGCTTTATACCAGTAAAGCAACATGGATTGGCCAAATGCCAACAGAAGATTTTACCTGTTTACTCTCCTTGATCTTATCTTTTTAATATATTTTAACCAAAACAATTGACTGTTCATTTTACTTTCAAGGAGCATTTTTATCATAACAGCAAAACAAGTACAATTATTCTCTTTTCTCCTTTCCTTTCCTTTCCTTTCCTTTCCTTTCCTTTCCTTTCCTTTCCTTTCCTTTCCTTTCCTTTCCTTTCCTTTCCTTTCCTTTCCTT
>VWZG01008513.1:199109-220086 GCA_013396735.1 Grallaria varia
TTTTGCCATGTATATCTGACAAGTTTTAGGCTCATGTACCAATAGAATCTTAAAGAATGCCCTAGGACACCTGTGACCTGCAGGCCTACAATATTTACATTTTGTTTCAGGGTAAATAAAATGAAAACAAGAAAGTTATGGCAGCTCTTTTCTCACACTCATTGGCATGAATGTGTACATTTGCATGCGTAATCTTTGCACACTGTTGGCTTTCTTCAATAATGGAGACGCTAGTTCAAGATATTTAACACAAATCATTGAACACAGATTGAAGACTGGCATAAACATCCCAAGGGAGTAGTGTTGCCATTTCCAAGTCACTGACTAAACTCTTATCAGCCTTTTTGACAATAAAACTGGTAAGAAGCAGATAGAAAATTTCTACAGAAAGAACGTTTAGTGATACAGAAGAAATCTGTGAGAACCTGTCCTTAGTTTCCTCATTGGAGGATGTTCAAAGCTGAATGAGAAGGTCTAAGAACGGACCATCTGTATGAACTCTGCTCCTTTTAGTGCCAAGTTTTCCATGTCGCAAGATAACTCAGTCCAGATGGTCTGTATGAGATAAGCAAATTCCAAACTAGATAAGCTGCTAGCTCAGGTGATTTACTTTTTGATACCACTCATTGTCATTTGTTATAGTGAAACTATCTACATTTCTCAGCTTTTATGCCTGTTATATTCATATTTCAGTACCCCTTCTTTAAAAGTGTCTCTTCACCAAATCAGTCACGTGGTTTAAAACTAATGCTGTTACCTACTTGCTATTTAAAAACTTGTGTCGACTTTTGATGAGCTATTGATACAGAGTGAATATACATACTAATAATACTTCAGTATTATTGCTAATTTATGGGGTTTTTTGAATGAAAAGTCATTATAAAAATAATTTTTTTTTTTACTTTTTCTTTGAGGTACAGATACAGCTATATGATCGACAATGTAATTCTTTTAATAATGGGCACATTACATCAGCGACCAATAGCTGAACTTGTTCCCAAGTGCCATCCACTGGGGAGCTTTGAGCAAATGGAAGCAGTCAGCATTGCCTCAAACCCCACTGAGCTCTTCAACGCAATTTTGGTTGACACACCATTAGGTAGAAACACTACATTATTTGTTACTTTCTTCTTATAATTACTAATCCTGTATTCTTAAGAACAGCATGTTTCCCCCCGGATATGTTGTGTTTTGGTAAGAAAAAACATGAAGTGTGAATCAAGCACTTCTGAAGTGGTGTTCAGGACATATTCTAGTAACATTTATTAATTTGTTTATTTATTATCTATTTGGGTAGCAGACACAAAGCAAACATGCTACTCAAGAAGTGTAGTGTATATATTTTATATCCAATGTAGTCACTGATTTAGAGCATCTAGATTTTTATTTTGACACCTAAATCTATAATTTTAAAATATATCCTCACTAAGGATCAAGCAAGTATTTACTAATATAGATATTGTGGTAGAAACTAGATTCCCTCTTGAGATTTGGGCATGGTTCAAACATACAGAAAAGTCCTATTTTGAAGAACTAAATCTAAAAGCAGAGTAAAGTCTGGGAAAGACGCATTATGAAATTAAAATGAAACTCTGCTCAATGTGCTGCAGCAGCCAACACAAACAAAACATAACAAGCTGTGGGGTGCTACTGTGAAGGGTACTGAAAATAAGAGGGAACTGGATGAATTTGAACATATGTGAAATCATTATGTGCCCTCATCTTCAGACCAGCACCTGGGTACTGGCACCCTGTACAGTGAAATCAGAGAAGGGACAGAGCATGGGTGGACATCCTAAAGAGGCTGGACTCCAGTGTGGAGTGGATAAGGCTGAGAAAGAGATATGGACAACATTTATGGAGTCCTGAGGGCAGTGGTTTGTCCACAGCATGCTACAAACTGCTGCTTACCAAATCCTTCAGAAGACCAAATCCCAGCAGAAAACTAGTTTTAAAAGATATAAATTAAACCACCTTTTATACACAGCTGGAAGTAAATTTCTGTTGGTTTTGTTTTTAGTTTTTTGTTTTGTTTTGTTTTTTTTTTTCAAAAACGTTTGTAAAAGAAAACAGCACTATTAGATCTTTAAAACAATGGGACCAATCTATTAGATCCACAAGGAGATACTGAAGGGAATTCTCAGGGCCACAGCTTCTGATGTTCTCCATCCAAAATCTGGATGCTGGAAGAGTAGGAAGGGAGAAGACTACAAAATATGGCCAGGCTAACATGCTCTCCCTAAATATCTTCCATTGCCACAGTCTGACACAACACTGACATGCAGCACTGCTCTGCCCCACTGGCATAGCTCAGGCACAGTGAGAGACTGACAATTTTGTTGGTAATGAATACAGTATTTTAAACAGTCCAGCTGCACAAATGAACTATTTCCACTGTCTTCCTGCTCTAGTCAGTTCAGCCGAGGACCTGAAAGCACAGATGGTCAAGGTCAAAGCTTGTGCCCTTTTCCAGTTGCACTCTGTTGCTTTTCCCCCATTACAGACATACGCAGAGAAGAAGAGGGAAAATAGTCTCCTTAACAGTTGTGGAATACCGGCATGATTTAAGACTAAAATTATTTTTCATGTCTGTCCCTTACTAGAAAAACTCCATAACACCAAAGCCGTATACCCCAGAGAAGATTAGGGCTTTCATTAGCATTCCCATCTGATTCTCTCTGGAGACATGGACTCTGGCTACGGCACTGATTGATTCCCCTCTCTGCAGATTCTCATTAAAAAAGGAGGGAGTAGGAGGATAAGGCAAAAATCAAGAGGATTTCTCTTCCTCTCTGTTATATCAACCTTTCTTGTACAACAGAAAGCTCAGATCCTTGTTCACACACTGGTGAGCAATAGACAGGAGATGTATATTATCAGCATGCAGATTTATACTGCAATATTCTAAACTGTGCTTTTAGCTGCTTTCTTTCAGGACTGCTTGTCTGAGAACGACTTGGATGAAATGAACATTGAAATAATGCGCAACAAACTGTACAAGGCAAGTTTTTGCAACCTAACAATAATATTTGGGGTTTCTCAGAGTGTCTCAGGAAAGGTCAGTATCATTAACCCTGTTTTATGGATGGGGAAACAGAAGTATGGTGAGATAAAGCAAACTGTCAGAGATCATCTGGTTGATTTCAAGTCCAGGAATCCAATTCAGCTCGTTTCATTTCTACTCCACTGTTTGGGGAGTTTTCAAATTTTAGCTCTGCATCCACATTCTAATTTAATATCTCGTTAATGAAAATGCTTTAGATGTCAGGCTAATTTCCAGATCCATTTGTTTATGAATAACTCAGTTATCCACCAAATGTCACAGAACTGTTAGCTGCTAAGTGAGCCTGGACAGGCTTTTGGTTAATGTTTTTTTTTTATTTTTTTAAGGAAGATGTGATTTGAAAAGGTCTAATTGTTTTGGGTCTAGATGACATGATTTTTACTTAAGGATTTTGTATTGTTTTCTTCCCTTTTAAATCCTCTTTAGCATTGCTACGGCATAACGCTGTAAGGATATGAATCTAACACGCCTTGCATTTTCAAAGTATTTTACAAATATTAGCACACAGGTCACCACTCTTAACATTGTCTCTTTAAAGGCTGTATATACTTCATTCCATTAATGATTCCTCCTGGCACATTTTCTCCAAATTCTTTGTTGTCTTTCTTTCACAGTGGATGCCCCAGACGGCAGGAAGTATATTCTTACAGTGATCTGATTGTACTAGGGGGAAAGAAAAAAAAACTCTTCTGTTTGTCTTACAAATGATATTTATAAATTCCCAAGCCAATTCTTTATTCTTAAATATTTTGCTATTTCTCTCATTCAAAACAGAATAAATTATGCCCAAGTATTTTGATTTTTTCATGTATTCCAATTCTTTCACAGTACTATTAAACTAGACACTCTTTTTGCATTCGTTAACATACATATTTTATTCTTATATCCTGTGTGGATGACCGTATATTTACATTTATTAAATCTATTTTCTGTTTTTACTTCTTGCTCATTTGAGTATTAGGGGATCATTCTGCAAGCACTTCTAAATTATTAATATATCCTTTCTCCTCTGCTTCAGCCATCCATATGATCAATTATGTTTCAGATCTACTCGAATTCCATGAAGTAGATTCCCCTTGAGATGTCTCTTCTTAAAATTCACTTAATTGCATAGTGACAGCTTCTTCTAATAAGATTGTGTGAAGTTGTAGCAAATGAGTTTTGATAACATAAATGTTCCCTAGATCAGTATTTTGGGGGATGGAGAGACAGGAGGAACAGCATCTCTGAGATATTTAGCATCCTTCCTGCACAGGTAGTTTGAAATGGGTGCAGATGCCTGAAACCTTAATAGACCAGAGGGCTCTGCAGACCAGTATTACAGAAGCTTTGTCTGCTGTTCTGTCCTAATCCAGGGTTTAGGGTGGAGCAGTAGGGATTAATTTGTGTATCCTCATACTGCTGGCCCAACAGCCATGGCATATACCCAAATCCCCTCCTCCACACACTATAAATGAAGACTTTCCTTCAGCCATCCACTTATTATGCAGTGGAAGCCCAATGGAGCTCAAAAAGTACCTTCTTTAGAGATCAAGTAAAACAGTATTTGTCCTATTACAGTTTCTGAAAACATTTGAACTCAAATTGTAATAATAAGACATTTGCATTTTTATATTTCAACTTTCAGTTGAGCTAAGTGATTAAGCATGTACGTGAATGTGAACTCACAGGTGGAATTATCAGAGTTAATGGAAGTATTTAAAAATTAGGTTCATGACTATTTGATATCCTGGTCCAGGTTTTAAGCAGCTTTTAAAATATTTCTCTTCTTCTTTCATGTAGTCTTATCTTGAGGCATTTTATAAGTTTTGTGAAAAACAAGGTGGCACTACAGCAGAAATAATGAGACCTATTCTCGAGGTAAGAGAAATTCGGTCTTTATAACAGTACTCCACAATGTTGTCATAATTATCTCATTTTGTCTTCCCTGTTCCTTCTCTCCATTTGCAAAGTTTTCTGTCAAATGTTTACTTCTCCTCTAAATATCCCTGTTTTTCTAAGATGTAATGAATACTGTGTTCTTGGATGACTGTTACATCTTGACTAGAGAAGCAACTGGGCCATTACTAGGGAGGAGCCAATCTCCGTTAATATTTTTCTATACTAAAGAGCAGAACAGATTAAATGGTTCACTAATTTCAAACTGTTGGCCTTCAACATTTTTCTGCATTATGTAGAAAAACTAAAAAAGTTGATTATTCTGACACTTCCTACTGTACAAAATTAAATTTGCTAAATCAGCTAAGGTCTGGCATTACTGTATATTTACTAATCAATAATCTTTAAGCTTCATGGCACTGTTATGTTTGTCTACTGTCCTATTCAAATTAGTGGTTGAAGTTAGAGTTGAGTGACCTTTGGAACTAGTGACATATAAAAAAGTCCAACAAACAATGTTATATTTTTATTCCAACTCAGAAAAGTTTACTATTTATTTTTTCCATGACATACAAAATTCCTAATGCCCTTCTCCCCAAAGCATACATGCATGATATTTTTGTCTCTGTTACTGTAATAAAAGATGAAGAAATTTCTAAAATTGAATTCTCAGCATTCAGCTCTCTTTTTTTTCTTTTCCCCCCACACAGTCTATCACAATTCTTTGCAGAGGTTGAGAGCCAGACCACCCACTTGCCTCCAGCAGTCTTTTTTTTTTTCTCAATAAGCAAAATTTACACCCTGGAAGCTGAACAAAATTCACGGAGCTCTGACAACATCACAATGAAAGTTTGCATTTAGGAGTGAGATAACTGGGGGAGCTCATTCCTGATGGAGAATGAACCTAAATTACATTTTACAAAATAATATCCTAAAAGGGACTGCAATTTCACGTTTTATTTAACCAGGTCACAGTATTTCAGTTTATATTATTAACAATGTATTCCTAATCAAGTTAAGCTGTACAGAAATTAAGCATTTTGACTATGCTTTTCTGAAAAATAAAAATCAAGAGAATGGCTGGCAGAGATAAAGACATTTCCCGTAGTTGATTCAGATTTTTCAGAAAGTTCATTTTTAGCTAGACTTTCATGCTGAGAGCAGATTACGCACCAACATTAGTTTAAGCATGCTGTAAAACTCTCTTTATACCAGTGGTAACAATTTAGTCTGTGATAAGCTTCTTTAAAATCCCTATCTAATGTCAATCAGCCAGGAGGATAAACTTTTCTATGGAAGATTTCCTTTTCTATAACATTTTAATAATCTGAAGGCACACATGGAGCGTATTGCTAATGGTTGGACTCACAGAAAGCCAAAGTTTAATTATTCAAAAGAATACTTGCTATTCATTTTGTAATCTTATATGTAAAACTACCAACCCGACTCTATCAGAATGAGACTGAAGTATTTAGTTCCCTGACTCCTTGACCACCAGTCACGGTGCCAGCCTTCCACATTAAGAGTACTGATGACCTCTCCTCCACCATGGAGAACACAAAGTGCATGTTTAACCCTGAAACTGGCAAGGAACTGTAGGACTGCACTGCAGCCAGTGCTGCACCTTTTATCAGGGCTCATACGAATTCTGAACTAGCAGGCACGCTACTTCAGTTTCCCACATGGAAACTAAAGCACTTAGGATATGGTCATCCTCTCACTCCACCTCTACCTGCGGCAGTCACCAAGTAACTGCGTCACGGCCTTACTCGCTATGGAGAACCTCACATGCCAGTAATTTGATGAATTGTATGGATGGGAATGATTGTGCAATTTTTCTCAACCTGGGAGCCACCAGAAGCAGAACCCAAACCTGATAGAATTAGCTGCAATTGCATCTAGAATGCTTTTTTACAAAAAAAAACCCCACTCCAATTCTAACAGCTATATCCTACATGACTTTAACGAGTTAAAAAAAGAAAGTGTTTGTCCTTCTAAAACATTTTCACTAGGTCTGATATGCCTGCTCGTATTAATAAGGCAAGTGAAATTTGGCCCTGTTACTCATTAGCTAGAACTCTTTTCAAGCACACTTATTTTCTTCTCTATTGTTTACTCATTTTCCTTACTCCAAAGTCAGTGCCAGAGGGAGGCTGGTTCCTGTTATTGTGTGCTCCAGTACACAGGAGTAGATCTGTGAATATCTGTTTAATAGATAAAGTGGTAGATAATAAATTGCAACTTCTTATTCAACAGAAAAGAGTACCTTCCTGCTTAATATAGTTCAAATACTCACAGTTTAAGAAAATTTGTAAACTGCCTAAAGTACGCATATACTGTATACACTTCATTTGAAAGATTTTCCATGCATAATCCCAGCAATTAGCAAGGGCTTTTCTGTTATAACAGCCTGAAAGTAAGTAATAAAGGAAAGAAATAAAACCATAGCCCATTTAGATCTGAAAGCAGAAGAAAAAAATTAAATCAGACAGAACAGAGTAAGGTTACTTTTATTTACTATTGCATTTTTAATTCCTGCTGTAAGAATGGCAAGTGAAATTTTGCTTTGTACTAAAGAACAACCTGAGATCTAGGCATTGGAATGACTTTCACTCTACTACTGTAGTGTAAATACAGATACTACAGGCATCTAAACCTGGCATAAGAAATATAGCCTATATTCTATGTATTAAAAATTAACTTACTTGAAACACTTAAAACTTTAACCTGGCAAGTAAGCAGCTCCCTCTACCATATTAAATTAGCATTTTAAATATGTGCATTCAGAAGCTTTTCTTTTTTTCCCAGGATTTTCATTCAACCTGTATTATCAATAGCACTCTGAGTTACCCCAGAACATACTATTGATTCTTGGTCCTTTCCTGTATTACTATTATTTATAAGAGTATTATTTCATACTCTTATATGCAACGGTGTGAGGAGATTTTTTTGTTGTCAACATCTGGGTAACTAAGCATGGAAATGAGGAAGCAGCTGAGATGATATTTTTAGTACAAAAATTACAGAATAAAAGCTGTGGTTGCAAAACCCTGTTTGATTTTCTAGTTAAAATTTAACACATACTTGCAAAGAGGGATTTACAATTTCTAAAATAAGGTATGATTTCAATGTTTTCAAGCCCACTTTTTTTTTTTTTATATTTTTAATTTCCATTGTTTGGCTTACTAAATAGTGCAAAATAGCCACACCTTAATTTAGAATGAGATATCTAATAACACCTCTTTATTATTTGTTTTGCATTTTAAGTTTGAGGCAGACAGACGTGCCTTTATCATCACCATCAATTCATTTGGCACTGAGCTAAGTAAAGATGACCGAGAGAAGCTGTATCCAACCTGTGGAAAACTTTATCCAGAAGGCTTACACCTGTTGGCCAATGCAGATGACTACGAGCAAGTGAAGTGTGTTGCAGAATACTATGCAGTATGTAAACTCATGTATTAAAAAAAGCCAAACCACAAATATGTAATACCTCTTGATGTCAGCAAAATTTTAAAGACTATTCACAAAAGTTAAAAGCATTTTTGAGAGAGAAAAAATCATCAAAGATACTAAAGTTCCCATCAAGATGTGTATGGAATCTAAGGCCTTTGATATGAAGACATAAGATACATTATTACCTTAGTGCAATATAAAGTTCCTCTTAAAATGATGTTTAAATAAGACTAAATCACATCCTAGTAAACAAAAATCTTTCTACTCCATTAACCCTCCCCAAACTGAGTTTCACTTCACAGCTGGCGCCAAGATTTTGGAGCACAGGCGTAAGTCATTTTAAAGTGAGCTGACCAAACACTTAATGTTGTGCAAAGCTGATTTATTGCTAGTGTACCGTAAAAAATGCCTTCTGAAAAGTTTTCTTTAAATCACTAATTCATTCAAAGAAGTAGATGACATTGTTAATAATGATTCAAATAGTGCTGTTACTAATCAACCTGCAACACCTGATATATGAATTAACTGCTGTACTCCATCTATCTATAATATTTGTGCTACCTCTAAGTAGGTACACAAAACAAAATGTTGTCTGGTCAACTGCTTTCTCTACAAAAAAACCCCACAAAGCTGGAGCTGTACATCTAATCTCGTGCATAAGCAGAACATCTGAATAATGAGTTACCATGTCAATGTGGGACAGAGTAAGACTAGCCGTGTGACAGTGGGATACTTAGTGAACTCAGAAACACTTAGAGTAAACCTTTACTCCACTCCTACTCTATGGGAACAATAAACCAAACACACAGAGAAGGAAATTACACAGAAATGTAACACGTAAGAAGTCAGGCCAAATATACATGCACAGGATATGCCAGGATGACATATCAGACTAATGTATTTGGGGGCAATATTAATGCAGGTAAGCAAATCCAGCTGACTACTGGAAATGAAATAAGGAGCTATGTGAGGATCAGAGTTCAGCATTTTGGCTCCATTTACAGCTCTGGCTCTGATGGATACTATTTGTACAAGAAGTTCAGTGCTCTCTGTCCAAAGGAGTGAAAGGTCATGTGTCGTTCTACAATAAGTCCCTTTTAGTGCCTTCAGTAAATTACTTTAAATTGTAGGAAATGATGGGAAGAAATACTAGAACAAATGCCATTTTTCTTTCTTCTGCTGACTATATGCTTTTAACTTTTGATTTATGAAGAACTGTAATCCATACATGAGTTCTAAACAGAAAGATTACTTAATGTAGATTAATTCATAAAGTAATGTAAGGTATCTGTGCTGCACAGAATGCAAAATTATCTTATTTCCATGAAGTGTTTGTCTATGCTTTTAGGAATACAAGGCTGTGTTTGAAGGTGTAGGGAGTGGCACTGGAGAAAAGACACTTGAAGATGCATTTTTTGAACATGAGGTAAGAGTTTGTCACCTTAAAATACCAAAATGAAAGTTACGCACCTGGAATAATGTTGAAAACAAGAATGAGGTATTAAGCTTTTGATTCCACTATGCTACATCATTCTTTGTAATCAAGAACATGAGTTTTCTATGGCTGTCAATATGCTGTTGAATCAAAACAGAAGGATTTACCTTTTTAAATAAAATTAAGCCTAGGACATTCTTCTGAAGACAAGTTATAGGGCTGTCAAACCTGATAGCCTATCCAAAAGCCATTTCATATAAATTTCATATAATGAAATTTCTTTCGAGTAGTTTACTGAAGAAGGTATTTACCACTGTCCTTTATTTCCTGTAATGTTGCTGTAGCCTATTACCAAAATTAATCCACGGATGACATTCTAATTACATTCATACTCAAGAGACTGCTAAATATAGTCATGGTTGCAAAGTTAGATAGAAATCTTGATCAGAAAAGGTACCATATAAAAATCACATTTGGTTTCTTTGATATTTTATCATAACACTTGTTTCATCTTTTCTGCAGGTAAAGCTGAATGTGCTTGCATTCAACAACCAGTTTCATTTTGGAGTATTTTATGCCTATGTGAAATTAAAGGAACAAGAATGTAGAAATATTGTATGGATTGCAGAATGCATTTCTCAGAGACACAGAACCAAAATTAACAATTACATTCCAATTTTTTAAATCTGAGAATTTATAATGCCTGAAAAGATGCACGATTTCATAGCAAAGAAGAAAAATCTTTTTTCATTTTGTCTTACCAGACATTTTAAATTGTAGTGATGATCTTCCTTATATATACCAGTGTACGGAAAAAAGTAATGTAATTACAGATATGAGTACTTCATAATGAAATATTCATAGTTTTGTTGGTAGATTTGTTTCCCACTCTGCCTATTTTAATTTAATTGATCAATAAAAACCTCCTGCAAGGTCTTACATATTCTTTCTCTTTCGTGGAAGCAACCTTTCTATCAATGACATTTGAAAAGCTCTTTAATGGCTTATTTTTTAATCAATTTTTCTCAGAGGGCCAATTAAACCACTACTATCTCACACTTATGGTATTTTTCATGGCATACAAGATTGTATGAAGGAATTAATACACAAACAAGAGAGGAAGTGCAAGATTTCCCTTAACAAGTCTCAAGAGGGATCTTCCTGACCCTACCCAACTGTAACACCTCTCTGCAACTAAATGTAAATCACAGAATATGCTGAGTTGGAAGGGACACACAAGGATCATCAAGTCTAATGCTTAGCCCTGCACAGGACCTTAAGTAGCTCCAGTTTCATTGAAATGTTTTCATTTATTCGTTTATGATCACATGAGAAGCACTAAGTTTCAAACAATGAGTCTCTGATCAACTCCACAGCGATACAAATATCTCCTCCCAGCACACCAAAGACACCATTTTTATTTATGCACTAGGGAAGATTATGAAACGTGAATGAAAATACCAACCAAGTCTGTATCAGTTTTACATCAGACACAAACAACACCAGCTCTGAGCTATTTGAGAACCTGGCTAAGATCAGGGACTAAAAATAGAGTGAACAGTTGAAGCCAGATTGTAGCAGGACAAGATTAATTCTACTGAGAAAAAGGAAGGATTTTGAAAGCCATATCAACATTCTGTCTTCCTACTCCATTCAAAGAATTTGCCCTGTTATCTTTGAAACAGGACGTACCTTGATTTTCTGCATGACTCTTCAGTTTCAGGCTGCCCAACAGCAAATCGCAGTCTTCAGCTGACTATTCCTCCAGTAATATGATACAGAAATACAATCCATTTCCTGCTGAGTAGACAGAAAAATAAAATATATCTGATGTCAACACCTCAGAATTATGGAAAACATTCGGGTATCATGGTTTTAAGAGCTGAGACATAATAAAGCTCTCTAGAATATGTACATGCACATATGCATATTCATATCTAAAAAATAGAAAACTTTGTGTCGTTGTTTACAGCGAAAACCACATTACTTAAACTGTAAATGTCACCAAAGGATTATATCCCAGAACACTGTATACTCATTTGATGTAAAATTGAGACGTTTTTAATATTTTGCTTTATTGTGAATACCAGAGAACCTCATATTATTACTTTAAAAATACTTTTATAGTTTCCTTTAGAAATAATTTAGTAGGAATTTAGAAAATTTGACCAAAAATTAAAGTGTATATGAAAAAATTACAAATCTTATTTTCTATATTGCAGCATATTCCTTTAGTAGATCCAGCGATTCAGGAGAAAAAAAAAAAAAAGAATCAAGAAACAAGAAACTGAAGATTTGTGGATTGCAGTTTCAATTTGGCATGTGTCGTTGCCTCCTTGCACTGCTTTTATGTTGGACTTCTTAATTCGTATGTCCCAATCTAATCCATGACCAGTGCTTTCCACTTCATACTTACATCACAAACTGCATCACAAACTCTCAAGAACCACAATGGAGAAGGAAATAGAACTCCATTGACACAAATTTGCCGATTTTTCTATATTTTTTAGTAATTGCATTTTAAAAAAAGGTTGGGAACAGAAGAATAACAAAGTCAACTGGCCTGTGACTCAGAAGCTGAATTAGTACAATTCAGCACAGTGCATGAATACTTCCTCTGTACTGATAAATCAAGCCTCCTTACTTGAACAAAACAAATCAGCTGGCTTACTGCCAAGAATTTTCTGAAGTGATTTGAAGGGGAAAGAATCTGCTCTCCACCCTAAATCATTCAGTGCCAGGGAAGATACACAGCTGCTATTGCTACAGTCTGGATATCGTTGGCTCAGAAAGCAATGAGCAGGAATTGCAGCCTACGTGACTGTGCTGACAGCAGAACTGGTCTTTAGACTATGGAAAGGACAGCATCAGTGTTGACTGATGCTTTTTTCAAAACAAATTTCTAGATATTTTCTAAATGAGGACAGGAGGTACCAGCCCTCAACAGAATCAAATTTAAGGTCAAACAAGTTAGGACTTTAAACTTACAAGTCTTCAATCACATAGCTTTTTCTATAAATAACACAATTTACATTACTCCCTTATTAGTAAACTAGTCTTCATGTTGGGGTGTATATATTTATACATGTCTAAAGGCCATATATCATCTATTACAAGATCTTATGGTGGAAATCCAGATCACAGAATCACTACCACAAGCATCATGAACTTCTTAATCATAATGTCAACTTGTAAGAAAGGGGATCATGAGGCAATGAGCTACTCTTCTTGTTCTCCCTTTCACCACTTAAACAACAGGAAATTGTGCGTCACACTCTTTAATGGCTAAGCTTACCCAGATGAATTTGCTCAGTATGATTGTGTTGGCTGTGTCCTTATGTCTTCAATGGGAGATGGAGAGCAGGACCAGGAACGAGCTTCTAGCGTGCTCTCAGCTGTGAATCTTTCTTTCCCATCACTGGATGTATCTCAGGCTTGATGTGTTTGCCATCTGCTCACAAACACCAGATCAGCATAGAACTGTGGAGGGACTGGGCTGCAGGGTTTGAAGCATTTCTCATGCCCAATCCCTCCTTACTGCACAAAATACTGTGTCAGATGTCTGTGTTAGGAATTGAAGAGTTCGAGGATTAATCATATTGGAGTGTGGTCCTAAGATTAGCACTGGACTCACAGTCAGCTGACAATTGTAATCTCTCTCAGTGGGGTTCTGTCAATTCCAGCATGACTTTCAGGAAACACAAAAACCAATCCAGCACCACACTCAGCTTACGCTGCACATTTACAGATACTTAAGAAGCTAATATTGTGTAGCTTAATTTTTTTTTCATACATGACAATATGATGCTTTCTCCTTTTACTAAGTATGCCTAAATTACAGTGTGTTTAACTTTTCCATAACTACTTAACACCAAAACAGCAGATCCAAAGTATATGAATGGAGCAATAGCTGGCCAGTATTTAGATTTGCATCAGATTTATAAAGCTGTTAGGAAGAATATAAATCTAATCATTTAAAAAGAAATAAGACAAAGTTCAATGACGTGCTGGACAACTAGATTGATTTGCCAAAGAGTGTGGAGAAATAATATAAAAAAATCACAGAAAAAAAGAAGTGATAATTAGCAATAATATCTACCAGGCAATTAAAACAGTTCACATGACACAAAACATCTCCTCAAATAAACAGAGAAATATTCAATATATTGGAATATCTCCCAAATGGGAAAGAGAAAATAAGAAACATGATTCAAGAAACAACAAGACAAACCACTCAAACAAACAAAGTAAAAAAATTTTATATGAATGACACACAGTGAGAAATATTTGACTAATTGGAATCCCAATTTAGTGGGATTTTCAATTAAAAAAAAAAAATTCCAACATGCATAATTCATCTGGCACTGTTAATGCAAACATTCCAGATGTGGAACACAGTCACTGACAATCCCAACTCTGTGTGAGCCAGAAACTGAACGCCCTATTTTCTATTGGCTTGGAGCTGCTCTGGGAGTAAAAAGAAGAAAAACTAATTGCTCTGAAAGTATGCAACAGATAACTGAAATAAAATATAAGCCACAATCCTACTGCCAGGTGCCAATTCTGAGTCTCTTGGAAGGTAACAGTCTGAAGCACTGACCTTAAAAATTACTAAAATAACCAGTCTTGTAAGGAGGTGATTATCACAAAATTTCTCTTTAATTTTTTTTCTTCCCTCTCTCTTTGCAATTATTGTCTGCTATTAAATGACATATACAGGGGTGGCTCACCCGCAGGCACAGTGAAATCTATTGTCACCAGCATTTTTAAAAGCTTCCTGAAATCCTATTCTCCTGTCTTAATACTGACATGTAGCAGTGGAGTTTAAGGGGGAATTATCACAAAATACAGCATAGGATATTTCTTATCAAGAAAGTATTAACAAACTAATTGTTATGTTTTTGAAACTGAAGAAAATGGTGATTTCCATAGAAGGGAAAGCAAATGCCACCCTCTTCCTCAAAAAGGGTAAGAAAGAGGACCCAGGGAATTACCGACCAGCCAGCCTCGACGCAATCCCTGGAAACATGGTGGAGCATCTCATTCTGGAGGCCATATCTATCCACATGGATGACAAGAAAATGATCAGGAGTAGCCAGCATGGATTCACTAAAGGTAAACTATGCTTGACCAACATGATTGTCTTCTACAATGAAACAACTACCTCGACAGATGAGGGAAAAGCAGTGAGTGTTGTCTACCCTGACTTCAGTGAGGCTTTTGACACCATCTCGCACAGCATCCTCATAGATAAACTCGGGAAGTGTGGATACAATCCTGTGCCATGTGTCCTAGGATGACCCTGCTTGGGCAGGGAGGTTGGACCAGATGTTGGACCCACTGAGGTCCCTTCCAACCTCACCATTCTGTGATTCCATGACAACTTTGTCATACGTGCCTCTCTTCACACTCAGCCCAAGTTGCTACATCTCCATCTCTGTCAGTTTCAGGACAGCCAGTGAAACCCACACAGAGTTCTGTCATGTAGGTACAGGGAACTCAAAAATACTTTTAAGCATCACTTAACAAAAATATATTCTATGGAAGTTCATTACATATTCTAACTTGCTGCTTTTAACATGCAACTCAGACTGACTTTGAAAATGGAACAGGTAGAAGTTGCAAGGTCCTTGATAAGACAATGGCCATATTTTCTTGTTTTCCCATCTAGAAAACCTAAAAATTCTTATCCAATTAATATTATATTGAAAATTTATGTATTCTTTTTTTCTTTGTACTATTGCTCTCTGAAACTTCTCTTTTGTTATGTGCACATGCATGTACCCACACATGTATGTGCATCAACTACGAAATTTTCTAATGAGTCACATACAAGCTGGAAACTGAGAGAGTGACCAGTGAATAAATCAGTCTAGAGCAATACTTTTTCTTCTGAGTGAAATTGGAAAGAACAATTAAAACATTTGAAAGATTTGTAATAAATTCACTGAACTCAAATAAAGCAGAGTAAACTCTTTTTGCATTTTCAACTTAATTGATATAAGTAATTTTCTTCATACCACAGCACAAGAGGCAAATGAGAGTCCTTACGTAATTACAGGCCTGATGAAAGCTCATAAAAATTCTTTATACCTCTAACAATACTTCAGCCAAGTTCATCTGAGCCCTATACCAGTGTTGTTTACCTCTGACTATTAACCAGAAAAAATCTCCAATCAAGCTTCAGAGTTTGAGGACAAAAGCTGTCCCTTATCTGGACAAAGCAAGAAAACAAAGACAAGGAGATCATATATGCCCTGCCCTTAGCAGGGAAATTTTAAAAATTCAAAAGGCTGAAATTGTGCTTTTGAAATCTCCCCCTGCAACCAGACCTTTGACAGAAATGGCTCCATGAAGTATTTGTATATATGTGCATATGTGCATATATATGTATATATGTATATGTATTTTAGCAAAAAGCAGGACTGAACCATCATAACTGCGACAAAACCAAAGTGTTTTATCTATCGTCTGTTACACGAAGAGGGAGTACTAATACTGTTAGAAATGTGCAGAAGCCAAAGGAGCCAAAATAAAACAGATGACGTTTATTTATAGAAAATATTATGACTTTCACAGACTTAATGAAAAACGCAAACTAATTCCAAATTACTCTAAACAGTATGTTATAAAATATTTCTATGGCAAAAAAAAAAAAAAAAGAAAAAGAAAAGAAAGCAAAAGCCACTGTAGGTAATAGTCTACTAAGCTGCTCTTGTGGTAAAAAATAACAGTGCTCATACTGGAATCAGTGGAAGCAGGATTAGCACCTCTGGAGTGAGTAAATGGCTGTGCAGCAGCCAGGACGCTCAGAGAACTATTGTGCCAGGTAGAAAACCAGCACGGTCACTGTGCCCAGCACAGGTCACAATGCACTGAGCAGCTGACTGAAAAAGATAACGTTTTCTTAGAACCCTTAGATGAATTCTTCTTGATGGCTTCTCATTGGTAGGAGACAATAACTGAGAAGTTCTGCCAATACTATTATCAAAACTTCCCTCTCTGGTCTTCATGATCTACAATCAGAGCACTTCTGATCTGATTTGTCCATCTGCCTAACTAAACAGACCTATTTAATTTAGTGTATTGGGATCCAGCTACATGAACTCTTCTCATTTTGCTAAATATAAACACGCACAAACCAAACAGGAAAAGCCACTGAAAGCAGGGAACACAACTGCTTTTAAAGTATGCTACTAAAAGTGACTGCATAAAATCGTGCCATGACTTTCATATCAAAGTGGTATTTCTGTCATACCAATGCAAAGAGTCTGTCATTTAAAGGTGTGAGCTTTAATGTTTTTCTCTTAAAACCAGCAGTAACAGTTTACAACCCCTACCATGACACCAAGGCTGTCACTCTAAATGTAATCACAGCAGTCTAGCTTTTTTCTTTTACGGTTTTTAGATCAGTCCTTGCTGTTGAATTATGACAAATTATACAGTTTGTAGCTTAATCTTTCAGGACTTTATCAAAGCACAAGCCAAGTCTTGCACTAAAACAAACCCTTGCCAAAACTATTAATTCATGAACTCAAATGCCAGCCTTTCCAATCAGTCTTACTCATTTTAATCACATTTGCACTACATACTATTTTATCTAAGTGTCTTGGAAATCAAATGTTTCATTGCACAAGGTTTCAAGAGATGTGGGCCAGACCTTGAACAAACATTCTATCAGATGTCCAGTCTTATACTTTAAATGAGCAGTGCCACATTTCTTGGAATTAACTCAAAAAAAACCCCAAAAACTACTGAATCAGATCACAATCATTCATTAAAAAACTCTATATTTCACAAACTCTGAGCTCAACAAGCCTGAACTGGATTTGAGACCTAGCAGGAAAACAGGATAGTGAACAGGAAATCAAGAAACTAGAAAGTTCTTTTTGGTAAGTATTGCTTAGGATTCAAGTTACTGTATTCCATATCCACTGGAACAACTTGATGGGCGCCATATGCATTTTTAGTAGTGAAATATTTAAATGTCTGCTAACTTCTGGAGGAACTGCATATGGGATTAATCTCAGAAGTCCCTTTAATTATAGTCAGGACTTTCAACTCCAAAAGAAAATCACTGTTATGGGAAGTTTCATATTGTTCTTAAACATCACACAATGAATGGTATCAGACATTATTTGCTCCTACAGGAGACTTAAACAGTACACATCACCTGGCAAACTAGGTTTTTATGGCAGTACGGTCAGTGAATTGCCATTTTATGAGAAATAACAGACCTTTCCTTTTTTAATGACAGCTCAGAACAATACAGTCCCCTCATTTATAGGTGTGGAATACACATATATATTGTTTATTATGCCAAAGTACTTTTAAGCAAAACCCTTAATGCTGAAGAGTTTACTGCAGTTAGTTGTAACTACAGCTGTACCCTCTGGGAAGGGTGGAAACAGGAGTTTAAAGTAGCGACAACAACCACAAAGGTACAGGATCCATGCATGTGCAACCTTAATCAGCATTACCCTAATCGTGGTTACGTTGGTATTAGCCAGCTGCTGCTTTTGCTCACATGTTGAGGTTGGTAATATGGAGGGAATGCACCATCTGAGCAGAATGATAGAGGACAAAGTCAACACAGCTCTCTGCCTTCAAACAGGTTTAAAATACTGCAACATTTTTTATTCTACTTAGCTTTGAACTTTTAGGGAATAGAAGTTATAATCCAGTTCCACATGAGCAATGAGCCCCTGAAATGCTGCATACAAAGCATATTCATCAAAAAATACTCACCTATATTCAAATGAAGTGATAGCAATTAGAATGTAGACACTTTCAAATATGTTCTAATCTTTGATTTTACTTAGAAAATAGGTGAAGTAAGTAGGTATGTAGGTATGTTTTAATTTGTATTACAAAGCCTATAGGTCTCAATCAAGATAGCGAGTCCCTTCACCCCTTGTCAGAGCATGCAAACTAAGAGCTAAAGACCGCCAGGTACATCACCACTTCACTGGGTGCCAAAACATTAACGTGTACTGTCTGGACAGCTTAAGCAAATGAAAACAGATCCAGCACTCAGCAGAGCAAAGAGACATATACTGTTGATCAACACCAAATGCTAAGCTCAGAGCACAGCTATACTAGTCAGGCGCATATGGGGGCTTTCCAATTCTGGAACAGGAGGCTGCTCCGAGGTGTAGGTGCCAACAACTACATTAACTTATCAATTAAATCCCCTGCAGAGAGATCTTGGTATTGTTCTCTGCTGCCAGAACCATTTATTTATCTATAGCCAACAGTGAAAGAGCTGAAACAGTTTTGTCTAGCTGCTGAACAACCCAAGCTCAATGAAATGTTGTAACCAGCATAATTAACGGCATGAACATGGAAGCTTGAGACACTAAAAACAAGTGGAAAGTGAGCACTGAAACCAACACATTTTGGGTCTCTAGACTTCTTTCAGAGGTACAGAGTGACTCTGCATGACAGGAAACAACTAGGAGGTCCTGCTCCTGAATGTGTTTAAGCAAGACTTAGTCACTAACTTGTTCAGATCGAGACAATGTTGGTCAAAAGACAGGCAGAAATCCTGCAAACCAACTGGAAAATTTTGAAATCAAATCGCAGGTGAATTTAGACATTTTGAAGAGTCAGAGGCCGAATGAGGTTTTTTTGGAGCAATTTTAGATTCAAGAGCGCCAAGCATGACAGAGTTATCATTTCAGTGCCAAAGTCCTAATTGGTTTAAGTCCTATAAACAAAACAGAGTGGAAAAATATTAACACATTAGTGCTGGTGGATCAAAGAACAGAGTGATTTCTCAAGGTCACTTTGGCAAGAGACAAGAATTGAGTGCACATTTCTCAAGCCTTAGCCCAGCATTTCCATCATAAGGTTCTTTTTAAAAGACTTATTTCCCAATTAATCTTACCAATAATGCATAGTTCACCCCCCAAAGGGTAAGTCAAACTCTCATCAAACGTAACTATCCTGAACAGACTCTGTTTTCTCTTTCATTGCACTAAACTACCTAAACAAACTCAGTCTTTCCTTGTAGATCACACTTTCTAGATGTCTGATAAAATCTGTTTGTTTGCTCTGGACTCCTTCCAATTAGTACACATCTTCTGAAGTGCACCAATTAAAATTAGTTTTGGGCATAGTACCAGGCACGTTAATGAGAATGATGATTATTAAAAACTCTCTCAAAACATTTCAGTTTTGTGCACTTAAGAAGTACACAATATAAGCAGAAGGAAAAATAAATAAAACCTTTTGGAAATTTAAGTCTCCCAAAAGAGTTCTATCACCTTCTCAAGGATTCTGATAAAGAAGGTCAGATTATTACTCAGTATTTGAAGTCACAGAAAGAGCAAATAACTGACATATTCTGTCAAAGTCACATGGCATCCAGAATGGGGACAATGATCAAATTTCGTTGACAGAAAAACAGTTAGACACTGCAGAATTAGAAATTCAGAAGTATATAGACCAATACCATAACTTACCATAAACCTGAAAAATTAAATGACCTGATCTAATAGTTCTGTGATACCAGTTCCAAACTGTCCAACTTTACAAAGATTTTGGTTGAAAACAATAATGTATTTATCTCAAGTAAAATGTCTGAACTTGAGGGGAAAAAAAAGAAGCTGTTTTTCAGGAGGAATCTGCTACCATAGACAAAGTTAATACTAGCTACAATAGGATGATTTTTACAACATAAGGAGTAGGGAAGACCAAGGAGTATTTTGCTTAAATGTGTCTGGGTGCAGTTTGCCCTTAGCTAAGAAAAATTAAGCTCACACTCAGCTCAGTGGTTTCTCTACCTGTAACACAGTAATTTAGGAATCCTAACATAACTAGTACCAAAATTTAAGAAAAATAATCTATCAGTTCCCTGTTACAAATAGGAACCACCAATTTAATACAAGTTTTGACAGTTTGAAATGGTCACGTATACTTATATACATTGATTGTGCACGTTATAGTTGCAATCCTGCCCTGCAGTTAGGCATGGTCTTATATTCTTAAGATAAGAAAATACTGAACACTGAAGGAATCTTATCTCAGAAAAAAAGCAAGACAGCAATACAGTTATTGTAAGCTGAGAAAAACCTTGTTCTTTGGTTAAAAACCCTTCTGTCAAGATGAAATTTAAGTTGTAGAGCAAAAACTGAAATATT
>VWZG01008513.1:239796-294170 GCA_013396735.1 Grallaria varia
ATATACTAGCTTGCATGTTATTTTTGTATTACTTATATACGCAGATTTGAAATTGTTACTGTTGTATGGCATGTGGTTCTGGGGATCTCCTAGCTTTAGCTCTTTTACAAATGGACCGTTTAGTTTCTTTGTTTTTTGTATTCCGTTTTTGATCAGGAAAAAAATAACTGAGGAATAGTACTGCTCCTGCGCAAATAAAATGAAAAACATTGTTAAGTTTTAGCATTTAAAAAAAAAGTGAAGAGAGGCCTCTAGCAGAGGCCCACATAACCTTGAATAGAATATGAATAAGTTTATGGCTATACTTTTAACCCTGTATCATATAATTAACAAGGTTAGAGCGTGCTTTGAAAAAGTGAGGAGTCTAGTCTGTCAAGAAGTAATTCTTACACAATTCAGCTGAGATTGGCTGATGTATGATTCAAAAGAAGAAATAGATTGTTATACGGAAAGGAGAAAATCCATTGCTAAATAAGAGGGATTTTAATAAAAAAGATCATACAGATCATACTTCAGTGCATAAACTAAGTGCATTTTTAAGTAGCTCTTATAAGCAAGTTAGTCTAGACTGCACACTACAGCCTTTCTTTGTAATGGTTTTTTTTTATGGTTTTAGATTTTTTCTTTTTTGATACAACTGTCAGGGACAGCTTGCTTTTAGAGTTGGTTGCTGTTCTTGTCTGTTTTGTATAAATCTGTTATTCTGGTTCCTTCACTTTCAAAGCTTTAAAGGCCATGAGATATTAAAATTGCGTTAAATAAATCTGAATTAACAGAGACATATACCTTGGGCCCATTTATGTGGATGTTTGAAAATGTGTTTCAATCTCTCCCTGTTAACAGAGGGGAGGTAAGAAATTTTTCCAGATGTTTATTGACACCCCATAGCTTAAAAATTGGTGGTTTCAAAGGTTGATGTAGAAGATGTAGAAATAGAATGAAGAACAAAACAGGTAATGTCATCATGCCACTGTTTATATCCACAGTGCATTCCTAGCTTGAATGAATGCTTTGTGAATTTTTTCATATTTTCCATGTTCTGCCCTGTCTCAAAAGCTATCAGTATAACTGGAGAAGGTACAAAAAAGGACAGCAAGGATGACGGATTCATATGGAAGAAGACTTAGAGAATGACTAAGGGTTTTTAATACTCTTCAGGCTGGAAGATCTGTGTGTTGACCATATCATGCAAGTGTATATTTTGTGGGTAAAGGATGCTGGAGATGCTGTCTCTAATATCTACCTCCAAAAGTCCCTGAAAAATCAACATGAATAAGGAAATAATTTTGCAAACTGACATCCTTTCACTGGGGAGTTGGCTGGTCTTTTCTGTGCACTTTTTATACGTTAGTGTAATTTCTAGTCAGTGTTGCTCTCAAGAATAAGCTGTTAATAATTTTAAGTTCTATGACTCAGTATTTAGCTTTTCACTAGAAAGGATGCTGACCTCTGTGAGTTATGTTTTCTTATAACCCACCGTTTCTTTTGTAAATAAACTGTGGCCCAATATTGGCCCTTGAGAAGTCAAGCTTTGGACCCTTCTGGTAAGATTTGTGTTTTATTAATTTTCATGCTCTCAATGTGTCATTTTTATGTAATTAATTTTTGGAATCAGATAAACTCAGATTAGAATTGCATTGAAAAATAATTAGCAGAAACAGGCAACTGTTTTAAGAAGCGAATACTATTTGTCATCTGGGAGCCTTAGTAAGGATCAGATTGAATTCTCTAGCACTGTAGAGACTGAAGGGCTATTTTTGAAAAAAATAAGTGACAGTGCTTGGGTGAGTGCTCTCAGGTAGTAATTGGTAAGATTAGTGCAGCCTGTGACTGGAAGTAGGACAGACTTGTTTTAGTGTTTTAACACTGCTGAGATTGACAGCTGGAAAGAGCCTTGCATAGCACTTTTAAAAATCAAATATTCAGAGATAAGAGAGCGAGAACATGCAGTGAATTCTACTTATACCTCTTTGAGCTGTTTTTTGAGATAAAGTTACTGGTGAGAGGTGGATCACATCAAATGTCTTACTGACAAAAATTGACTCTTTCTTCCACTTTATCTTGTAACACTGAATGGGTTTCTACTGCCCTCATTGAATTGTTGTCTCTTACTGACCTACAGAAACAATGTGGAGGCTGGTAGACAATTTTGTAGGGCATATTTATGTATTTCCCATTATTGGTATTTCTTAGTCATGGTTTCTTTATATCCCCTTAAAAACAAGGGGGAGGGTGTAACACTAACAGCAGCACTCTTGGTTAATATCTTCGATGTTGTTTCATGTTTGCTAACTTTGCAGTGACTGCAGTAGAGATGTTCATACACTAGTCAAGGCTGTTGTAACTAGTCAGGTGGTGGTGACAGGGATGAATTCCTGTGACTGGGTTTTATAAGCTATCTGGGCACTTTTGGTATGTGCTCAGGCTGTCTGCCTGTTCTTCTCCATTTTCCCTTTTGTTATATTATGTTACCTATATAGTTAAATTTATGATAGAGCTGCCTATATGTAACTGGGGTAAAGTTTTCTGTTTGCTATGTAAGTATGCTAAAATCTGCCCATGTTTTAACAATCTATCTTAATGTATTACTTTTCATTGCAGTAGAGGCAAGTCTGATGAACAGTAATTCATACCAAGCATTAGGATTATCCATAACAGAAGACAACCCAGAGAGGCTGGAGACTCATACACCTAGCATATTATATATTCTGGCAGAGGTTGGGACTATTCAGCTAGATATTAGAATTAAGGAGAAAATACTGATTTCTTGACACATGCATTGGACTGTTGGCCTTCAGCTACCATTCTGCTCCAAAATTGTTTACTACATTTGTTTCACTGTATGTTCTTCTCTGTAATACACAGAGGAGGCATTGGTATATTTTTCATTATTTGATCTTGTGGTAGGACCTAGAACCATTATTGTGATTAAGATTCACAAGCAAGGTGTACCCTAAATATTTTGCTATAAGTTGCTCTGTGAGCAGTGGAACTAGGCTCCCTACAGATTTTTCTTAAAATTACAATGCTCTTCTTCATCTGCTGTTCTAGACCTTTCTTACTTGTAGTAAAAAAGTGGCTATGCACCACTTCAGCTCAGACTGATTCAGAGCTGTCTGGTGATTGTGTAGCCTTTGAGCCAGGCAGCTTAGGTAGCTTGAGCTCATGATATGTAGCACTTTGCTCAGCAAGTGCATGAAATTGTGTCTCTTTCCTCTGCTGCAATACTGAGCTTTGTGAAACTCATGGGAACTTAGTGTATTGGAGGATATTACTTCTTAGTTTATTTTAACTGAGTCTGGTGGTGAACCGATTCACTTAGAGGGATGGAGATGAAAGGAAGAGGCAGGTGGACAGTATGAGTCATGCCTGTGATGCTTGCTTGGGAAAAAAAAAGTGCTAAAAAGGTACTTGCTGGTCCAAGTATAAGGCAGAACAGAACAGGCAGATGTGTGCAGTGGAATCATAGCCTGTCATTTATTTGGACCTCTTGCATAACACCCTGAAATATAGTTTTTTGTAAACATCTGTAATGGTACTGTATTTTTTTCTTAGACCCTAATATAAGGCTCATATAATATAAGGCTCAATAAGTTGTAGATAATGCATGGGTCAATACTGCAGCATTTGTAGCAATGGTCAATGAATGTGCATGAAAAATACAGAAAATGAAATAGTTTTGTATGTGGCTTGTTTTTCATAGCTATATGAATAGACGAAGACTTGTTTTCTGACGTGGAGGGATGGAAAATGCATAGGAAAGATAAATACAGAAATGTTTATATCAGACCTGGTGTGAAGAATATTAGAATTTGTCCAAGGAGGAGTAGAGGGCATGATTTATGAGGAGCAGCTGAGGATATTTGGTTTGTTCAACTTAAAGGAGACTTGAGAGGTGACCTCATTGCTGTGTACAACTTCCTCATGAAGGGGAGCAGGTAAGGAGGTGCTGATCATCTTCTGGTGTCCAGTGATAGGAGGTGAGGGCAAGTCCTGGTTGGTTAATAAGAAAATGTTCTTCACTGAATCATAGAATGGTTTATGTTGGAAAGGACCTCAAAAGGATGGTCAAGCATTGGAACAAGCTCTCCAGGGAAGTGATCATGGCCCCAGGCTGTCAATCTGCAGGAATAGAAGAGTGTAAAACATTTCAATTGGAAGGGACCTACGATGGTCATCTTTTCCAGATGCCTGAGCAGTTCAAGGCTAACCACAAGTTAAAGCATATTGTTAAGGGCATTGTCCAAATGACAGGCTTGAGACATTGGCCACCTTTCTAGGAAACCTGTTAAAGTGTTTGACCACCTTCTCAGTAAAGACATGCTTCCTAATGTCAAGTCTGAACCTCCCCTGATGCAGTGCTGAACCATTTCTACATGTCCTGTCACTGAATACCCCAGGAAGAGATTAGCACCTCCCTCCCCAATTTCCAGTCAGCAAACTTGCTAATGGTGCATTCAGCAAACTTGCTAATGGTGCATTCAACTTGAGCAGCCAGATCAGTATGCTGAGCAGGACTGCCCTGGTATTGAGCCTTGAGGAACACCACTGGAACAGGTTGCCACTCAGATGTAGTCCCATTTGCTACAACCATTTGAGCTCAGCCCTTCACACAGTACTTCACCTAGTGCACCATGACCCTGCTCAGTCCACAGTTGGACAACTTGTCTAGAAGGATACTGTGAGGGACAGTATCAAAAGCCTTGCTAAATTCCAGAAGAATACATCCACCACCTTCTCTTCATTTGCATTGCAGTGGTGTAGTGGTCCCAGTTGATATTAGTTGAAGTCTCTCATAAGGACAAGGGCTACAAATCCAAGAGTTTCTGCTAATGCCTAGAGAATAATTCATCAATAATTCATCCTGCACCTTGCCTGCCCTGCCTATTCCTCCTGAATAGCCTGTAGCCCTCCATCCCAGCACTCCAGCCATATAACTCATTCTACCGGTTCTTACTAATACCATTGATATCATAGCCCTGGGAACTGACCAATGCTTCCAGTTCAGTGTTCAGACAGTGCTCTTAGATAAATTGTTTAACTTTTAAGTTGTCCTGTGTGGAATCAGGACTTGGATGAGGTGATCCTCGTGGGTCTCTTCCGTCTCAGGATGCTCTGTGAGTTAAGAAGAGGAACAGTTTGCTTTCCAATTCCTTTCTCTGTAAGTGTGCTGTAGGGTTGGCAACTTGGAACTTAGTAACAAAATATTTGCGATGTGTCAGGGATGTTGCAGTATCTCTGGAGAAGCTGTTAGCTGTCAGGGAGAACTAATGGCTTGCCGTATTCGAAAGGCCTTATAAACCTTGGAGGAGGAAAGTGTTTAAACTGAAATTCTACCGATGTCAGAGCAGATCCTAAGGAAGTCACTGTTATATCAATACCCATCAGTATGTGCCATGGGCTTGGTGAAAAGATGGGAAATTAAATGCTTCTCTATACTGACAGTTTTGGCTGGTCTGAAGATTCACTCATAAAAGTGTGTTGATGAAAACAGAAAGATTTTATAGCTTTCTTCTCCTTTGTTTTGTTGGAGTACTAATTAACGATTTTGGGTCCTTTTCCAGTCGTCTCAGCCTCAAGTCATTCTGGTTTTTTGTGAGGGAGTGGGGAGGAATGTTTGTAAGCTATTGCTAGGTAAAGGAGTGAGTGATCTTGCCAGTTGAATATGATCTTGGTAGTACTTCTGAGTTTTACCAGGAAGAAGCAAGACATTCTGCTGGCAGAAAATGTTCTGGAGGTCCTGGCAGACATGAAGTTGAACATGATGCAGCAAGGTACCCATGGGGTCAAAGATGGCAGATGGTGTCCTGGGCTGCATTAGATGAAGCGTTGCCATCAGATTGAGGAAGGTGATCCTTCCCCTTTATTCAGCCCTGATGAGGCCACACCTGGAGCTCTATGCAGGAGAGACATAGACATGATGGATAGAGTTTAATGAAGGGCCATCGACATGATGAAGGCACCGGAGCACCTCTCCTTTAACTAAACAAAAAAAAAGTTACCAATACTGACTATTAGCACAGATATGTCTTACAGTTACAAATGTTTTGAACAGTACATATTGCTGTCCTTTAAAGTTTTCCAGGTCTATTTGTTTCTATATGAAATATTTATGAGTCTGATGGAATACAGTTGGTTTAGGGTTTTTTAACATATATATCTATATTTTAAACTCACCAATATCTAAGGAATTAGTGAAAAGTAAGTACTAAAGGGATCTGGAGGAATCTTATAATCTTGCTAAGTAGCTAACTATTCTGTTAAATAGTTTCAAACTGTTAATTTTTAATTTTAATAGACTACTCCAGAAATTTTTAAATGTGGAGACCTACGTTTCAGTCCATCAGTATTTGTCTAACCCAAGTTTAGTAGTAGGTACCACCGAAAATAATTTGTTGCTCCACAAATCATGTCCTTTACTAGAATCCTGTCCTAAAACTACTGCCATTGTGTTTCCCTTGTGTGTTGAGAATCTCACAAGATCAGTCTCTAAGCAGAATTATTTTCAATGATCAGTGAAAGACTTCTAATATTTTTTGAGCTATTAAACAATTATTTAAGCTACTATTTTTAATGCTTTTACAAATAATACTTCACAGGTAAGGAGACTGTTCAAAGCTATGACTGCATTTTAAAAATTTCCTGGCTAATTCTTAAACTTAATCTATTGTTTTGAATACATTTTGTGCCATCTTTTGCCCTCATTTTGGGCAGGGGACTGTTGCTTAACCTGTTTTCACAGAGATTCTTAAAGTTAATAGTATTTTCTTCATTGAGCATACTGTCATGGAAGTTAGGATTTGTAGTGTTGCAGATTCTTTAATTTCATGATGTGTCATTTTAAGACAGTTAGAAAACCTAATGGCAAGCATGCATGTTACATTGTTCCAAACTTAAATATTTATTTTGTAACGTATGGCTTTCATGTGCATTTTTGTGCTGGATAGTTAAAATACATTGGTAAAAAATGCAAAGGGAAAAATATACATGACTGAAATTTAAAGATAGCAAAGGTGAAAACAAAAAGTAAGGGATTTAAAAAACAGGAAGTGTTTGAATTCATGCACATAAAAAAGTTTGATTGGAAATTGTCTGCCTGTGTTGGGGCAGAAGGAGAATACCAGAAGACATAGAACTTGGCTTAGTCTATGAAAAAAACTGTAACATTTCAGTGTCATATGGAATCATAGAATCAGCTGGGTAGGAAGACACCTCAGAAGTCATCAAGTCCAACCCTTGTTCCAACACCACTCTGAGTACTAGATCATGGTACTAAGTGCCATATCCAGTCTCAGCTTAAAAACCTCCAGGGACGGTGAAACCACCACCTCTCTAGCCAGGCCATTCCAATGCCTGATTACTTTCTCTGTAAAAAAATTTCTTCCTAAAAATTAAAAAAAAAACCCCACAAAAAAACCCCCCGACAATTCACCATACACGTTTTATTTACAGTTTTTTACACTGTCTTAATATGTATGGGACAACTTTTCTACTTGAGCCATTTTAACCAAAGCAAAATAAGCTAAGTAATACAAAGTGTTAAAATACAGCATAAGATACAAAACCAGACATACTATTTCCAGTAATAAATGTAAATTGGGGTGTTACATTAAAAAACCGAACATTTATGTTTAGGAAATCACACAAGCAGATCACTGATTTGACTGAAATGCCTGAGTTTGTAGCAGAGCTTTGATGTTACAAAAAACCAAAAAAAATTATCAAAGAATGCACAAAATTAATGTTTATTCCACCTTTGTCATATTCCCAGATTCTTTACCAAATGTTACATGAGCAAACACAACTGAAATCAAAATATCACTAATGTTATCAAATAGGGAAAACAAATTAATCTGGCAGCCATCAGCACAGGTTACAGCAAAGATGATGTTGTATAAAAAAATTGCTAGAAAACTGTATGCACCTTACTTTTTTCCAAACCAGCCAAATGTTACTGCATACAATGCAAATGTAGAACAGACTAATTTCCTGCAGGTACAGAAATGCAACTTCTTTTCTGAATACTGTGGATAAATAATTTTTTTTGTAGTAGTAACGTTTCTACCAAGCTATTACAGCATGGGCCAGAAACACTTTTGTGGATTTGGGAGGGGTGAAGTGTACTAAAATTCTGATTGGTAATGGTTACTTCCACCAAAATGGAAAAATTGAACACAGAAGTACAAGGCAAAGGTGAATGAGACTTCTCACAAATCTTAGCAGCATTTAGATGGAAATCAGATTTAAATATATTCCACTCGGTTTTTGAAGAGGCTTTGGTTCAGCTCCCAATCTCAGTTGCTTGATGCAGTCTCCTATGAAAGAATACTCAGAAAGAGTCATCCTAAACAACAAACCTATTTTTAGTGGTGAAGCTGCTCTTAGTAACTTTGTCTGCATGGGGCTGATAACCACCCACTATCTTTGGAGGAAGTCCTAGTATATATTATGTCCATGAATACAGGTTTTTGCTGGAAGCTTAAGTTCACAGGAGTGGGTTTTTTTTTCACCCCTCACCTACACCAATAAATTGCTGATTAAAAAAAGCTGATACCTTGGCCCACAGGTTGTCTTTTGTCTGTATCTCTAGTCCATCACACCTAAACCAAAATACGTACTGGGCTTCACAGCATATTCCTGGTTATTATATATTTGTTCAGAAAAGAGAATGGAACTGCAGACATTTTGAATTGCCCTGTAATAGTAGATCTTAAAAAGGAAGAGTAAAGCTGAAATGAAAGAGGACAGATGAAATTTTCATGAACAATGATCAATTGATTTTTGTCCCAAATGTGAAAGTTCAGTGGTTCTTGGATGGCCGTACTGATGGTTGTGGAAGACATCTCCTACTGATAAGCATAGTCTTTCCATTGCTTCTTAAAGCAGCAAGCAAGTTTGTGGTCAGGGAAATAAAACTAAGTTGTCTATTTGCCTTTGTGTCGATATTACTGTAATTTTAGCTTTTGGTGATCAAAGCTATTAATTTAGGAAGTGCCAAGTCCTAGATTTTTTTTTTGTTAGTGTTCCAGTTGACAAGCCAAACTGTAGAAATGACTCTGTACTATCCTGACCAGTTCAATAAATGCCAGCACATTTTTGTGTCCACAGATACTTCTCCAGACCTGAGACAGACCTGGTTTCTGTTTGTGAGTATCCAGTTACTGGGATGAAACTTTCCCAATGGCAAATGGAGAAACCCTTAAGTTTTTTAATGATATAGGGTTACTGGTTCTCTCTGGAAGAAATACAGTTTTTGTTTTTTGTCTTTTTTTTTTTTTTTTAAAGCTGCAGTTAATTAGACATATTAGACATAACAGGTACAATACAGAGATTCTGACTGCTACAGCCCCCTCTAATCACTTGACTTGTCCAAAACCTGCAGCAGTGTTGGAACAATTGGCGTTTTTACATTAATGAATTAAAGCACAAGATAAAACAAAAAATGGGTGTTCTTAAGTGATGGCAAAACCAGAAACAGAAAAATCAGAGGTCACATACTTGACCTTCCATTGGTAGTTTTGAGGGATAGACTGTGCTTCTTGGATAAATACTCTGTTGATGTGCCTGATTTGCGGATCTCCTCATTTAAAGTTAAATTGAAAAACCATTCTGTGTTGTTTCTGCAGATTTAACATTCTTACTACATTTTAACTGTTTTTTTGTGATTGGATTTTCCATACATTGTGAAATGATATCACCCTACCATCTTGGTACATTTTATTCTTGTTTTACTCCTAGCTTGCCTCTTGTGAGATCATATGAGTAAGGAAATGGCTTTCTCTGTTGGTTGTTGTATTCTTCTGTGTCTGAATGTCTTGGTTCTCCCTGAAATATCTCCTCGGTTAGTGCTCACAGCAGCAGTCAATTGATAAATATGTGTTTGCTGCTCCGATGATACCTTTTAACTTTCACAAGAAATACTTCCACCAGGTGTACTCATTACCAAATGAGTAGTGTAACTTAAAATGGACCTGCATAAATTCCATCACTAAGTAGTTAATCTACTAAAGGCTGAAAAATAAATTAACCACTATCGTGGTTCCATTTTATTTCTGGTGTTTGAGTAGCTTTTTGAGACTCTTCACAGAAGTGTAAATTTGTAGATATTGTTATTGTTAACTAGGCTGGCTTCCGTGAAACTGTTGATTCACATGAATTCAGAATTCATCCTTTAATTTTTCAGTAGATTGCTATGTTGGCCATTCTGTGGTTTTGCTGTGGTGTTATGTTGTCCTAATCAATTTATAGTTACCCAAAATAATTTATACAACTGAAGTAATATTAAAATATCTGCTACAGGAGTTAATAACTAGATTGTTCTCTTCCAGTTGATGTAACAGTTACATATGATGAGAATGGTTTAGAGAGAAGTGTTGTGATAACTATGGTTTTTATGTGGCTCTCAAGAGTCTATATATTTCTGTTGTCCAGGACTTTTGAGGCTGAGGAGGCAGTATTTGTATGTGCTGATGAAACAGTTTTAAAATAAAGTTTCACATCCTTAAGACCAATGAAGTTTAAGCTAGAATTTGAATAAAGAGGTGTAGCATGTTCATATTTAGGAGTGTGTGGTGATGGTTGCCCTGTCAGAATTAATCCCCTGATTTTCAGGAAGATTATAACTACAAGGGTGGTGATCCTTACATTGCTATATGTAATCCTCTTTTTAACATTATGTAGAGATAACCCTTAATCAACATGTTCAGAACCTAAACGAGACATTTTTTTTTGAGTAATGAGAAAAAGGGTTTTAAGGCTGAGGAAAAAAAAAAATTATTTAGCCATGATGCAAGAAAACAGTAAATAGTGCCCCATGTCCATTAGTGGCTAGGGCTTGCATTATTTGAAATGAAACTTCAGACATTGTTTAGTCAAAAAAAATCCTTATTTTTCAGTGTTTCTTCACCACCTGTTTCTCTTTCTTGTGTAGACTTTTTTTGCAAATTAGATCAAGAAAGTGCAGGTATTTTGCTTTTGATGTTACCCCTGGTTGTGAAAACTTCTCAGTCCTCCAAATAAATATTTTCACTTAACTTGATGTAATTGCCATCCCATCCCTTCCTTCGCTAAGATCAGACTACTTGTTTGCATGAATTTTTTTTTTCTTTTTTAATCTTTGGCCATGCAAATATAGTTTCTTCTGGCTAATAAAGACAAGCAGTTGCTAGTCCTTGAAGTGTTCAGATTTTCAGTGTTTGAAGAATATGGAGTAGAGCTTTTAAAAATGTTTCTCAGCTTATAAAAGGTTTTACTTCTAATAAGATAAGAGTGATGGTAGTCCCATCCTTGTCTGTGAGTCCTTGTGCTATGCGACTTTTTTTATTGTCCCTGCTTAGTTTCATACAGTATACATTTGCTCTCTCTGCAGCAACCTTGCCCTGCAAAACCCTGAGATTTATGGAAACATTTTAGACTGCTTTTCATTGTCCCTATTTTCCCAGCAGAACTTCTCATGTCCTGTCCTTTTCTTGAATATGACAGTCAGTACTAGCACCTTGCACAATGTCACTAATGCTGCTTTTATCACCACTGCAGTCCATGTAATAAATAGAGTTGTCCCATGTCCCACCTCACCCTGCCGTGTCTGCATCAGTAATTTTCCTGTCAAAGTTTGAGTGGCTAAATTTTGGATTATGTTTCTCTTCTTTGTGCAGCAGCATTTGTTGTACGTCCAGACCAGCCTTTAGGAAGTAATAGGTGTCCAAAGCTCTAGATAAGATCATCTTGTACCATCTAACTTGGCCAACTCTTCTTCCTGAGGGCTTTGTTTACCTAGAGTAAAAATGTGTTTGACTGGAAGTGAGTGTGACCCAGTATGCATGAGACATTGAAGACTTTTGTTTTGTTTGGTTTTTTCAGTATTAACTTAAGAAGGAATCTTGAAGGAAAATGACAAATATTGACTTGTGAGCAGGCTGTCTCCCAGAAGAACCAACTTGCATCTGAGCTGGTTAGGCAATAACTTAAATTTATATTAGACAATAATTTAGGTCAACTTAATCTAAAAATGTCAGCATCCGAGTTTGAATAGTTACTAGTGAAAATAACTGATGACTAAATCCTTAAATATTTTTTGACATATCCTTGACAAAGAAGTTTCTAGAAAAAACAATTTGTGGGTTTTCTGTTTTCGACTCTGATAAAATTTAATGTTTTCTTTCTCATTAATTCTTAATTAGTTCTTGATTCCTAATTAGTTAAGCAAGGATGACTGGGGTGCAGCTTTGGAATCTTTGCTATATGATGAAAACACAATCAGTCAGTTCAACTAATTTGCTCTTTCAGTAGACCCCTTTTAATATAAATGGTGACATAAAATTTTCTTCATGTATTGTTGATGAAAACTATATTTAAAAAATTTTAAATAATTTTTTGATATTCCATATGTTTTGCCTTGTTTTTCTAAATAGTATTTTTACTATTCATGTTAGTAATTTTTTACAATGCACTGAAATGTGGAACTGTAATCATTGTGGTGTAAATGCACCTAAATGTGCCATATTGGCAAGAATATAAGATAGATTTCTATTATAGAAGGATGTTGAATTTACAGGGGCAGAACAGAAAATCAGGGCCCTGATGACATGGAATGCAGTCTTGTAGTTACAAACAACCCTTCAGCCAACCCCCAAGCCTAACTTTCTTTCATCTCCGTAGTCTGTTGGGATCTCTCTCACATTGTCATAATTTCTCCCAGGCGTCATGGTCATTTTATCCTTCAACGGAAGAGATGCAAAGCTAAGTGTAGTGAATTCTCACTTCCTGGTTATCAGAAGACTGGCAAAGGTGTTTGCCAAATGTAGTTAGCAACAAGCAAAGCCAGAAACTCAGGTTGGGCAGGTGGTGTGCCTTGCAGATAAATCAGCACCTGAAACCTGAAGTCTGAGGAGATTATGTGATGAAGTATCTACCTGAGGACTTTGACACAATTTATTTAATTAGTTAGTTATTCAATTATGTATTTATTTTACTTTGTGCGTACTTGGTGTAGAGTGGGAAAAAACCCCACAAAACCTGACTAACCAAATAGAACCAAAAAAAAAATCCCCTGGCATTTTAGATCTATGTGGGTGGAACTGTTGGACGAAAAAACCCTGTAAAAACAATCATAATTTGTCAGTGAGAAAAGTACGCCTTAACAGATTTTTTAATATGTGTTTAGAACTAGATTACAGATCTTAATTTCTTGTGAAGAATTTGAGTTTACTTACCTCAGAATTGATTGCATGTGTTGCTCTTATGATGTCTTCCATATCAGTGGCCTCCAAAGTCAGGTGCACAAGACCGTCCAATAAGATGTGTGAAGAAAATCTAGGACTTAAATTTTATCTGAAAAATAAGAAAGAAATTAAGACTTTTTTAGTATATATATTTACACTTGCACCCTTGGTTGGTCTGTATGTCGAATGGTCCTATGTCACATTTGGTTTATGAAGTGTCCTGAAGGCAGATTTGGTATTCCACAGTATGGTGGGGTCACAGTAGCACCTTCATTTGTTTGTTCACTTCCAGTATATTATAATGGACGCAGTTTACTTGTGCCCAGTTGGGTGGATTTATGGATTACGTTATTTAGTTTCTACTAAATGAACCGTAACAAAATGGACAAGCAGCTTAAAAAAATTCCTGCAAAGAGGCCATGGATTGTGGATAATACTAATAATGTGAATAATAAGAACGTGGCAGAGCTGACTTTTCTTTTACTCCTCGTATGAGCTCTTGATCAGATGCATTATGAGGTATAAAACCTTCCTTTGGTAATTAGATCTGAGAAAAAGTGGACAAAAACAATTTGGTTTATCAGGAAGGGTATTTCAAATGCAGATTTACATCCGCTATTGTAAATGATGAACCTCACCCTAAGGGAACATTATATCTTGAGATATCACTAATGATAGTATGAAACCATCATAATTAGCAAGGCACTTAAGAACTAAGCACCCAGAACATGAAGACAAACCTCTACAATTTTTTTTTCAGTGATGCTAGTCATGCAGTACTCAATCCAGGACTTTACAAGATTTCACTGAAGTTAAAGACGAATCTTCAGATGCCTCTTTTGAGATTTCTCAGTAGCTGAAGATATAGAAGCCATATAGTGATGGGGAAACACTTGTTCTTCCTGCTGCAGTAAAAATGTCTGAAATAATACATGGAAAACAATATGGTGACGAACCAAAACACATTTCTTTGTCAGCAGGTATTGTTGGAAGATGTCTGGAAAACATTGCCAAAGTTTAGAAGAAACAAATATTAGAAAAAATTATACACTGTGAGAAGCTTGCTGTGCAGACAGTTGGATGAAAATATAGATGTTTGTAATGTGGCTCTACTTAACAGTAGTTGCTAAATTCTATGTCCATAATGAAATTCACAAAGAACTAAGTCAGTAGGGAAAGATGTACCAGGCAAGATACATTCTTACCAGTAAATTCTAAACAGTATCCTCTTTAATAACAGCAGTTTTTAAAATGGAAAAACTGTACAAATGTAACTGCAGATAGAGTGGCTGATTTGACTGAAGTTAAAAAAGATCCTAGGGTAGGGTTTACAAGGTGAGCACCATCTGCAGAATTCATTCACTGCATCACATATAGGCAAGTAACAAGAAAGTTGGAGCCGTAAGCGCTTAAAGTTCTTCAGGATGTCATAATTGTGGTTCATTGTATGAAAACAAGGCCTTTAAATAGTACAGTATTTACAATAATCCATAGTGACATGGGGAGTGACCAGCAAAATCTTTTGTACTACGCAGCGGTTTGCTGGTTATCATGGCAAAGTTCTTAGAAGAACTGCAGAAGTTAGATTAATTATGTTTTATTTTATAAAAAGTCAAGTGACCTGTTTGGTGATTACAGATGGCTGTCAGCAGTATGCTGATGGACAGTTATTTTCAAAAAAATAAAGACCCTTCATACACCTTCCCTTGAAGGTGAAGGTGGCGTTTTAACAATAAGCAAGAAAGTGACTACTTTTTGAAATAAGCTCATGCTGTGGAGAGAGCAGTTTGCAAATGAATGTTTGGAAATGTTTGCATAATTGTGTGATTTTTGTTGCCAAAAAAGATGTGTGTCATCTATAAATCCTCCCATATTTGTACACTTAAACTTGGAAGCAGAATTTCCTCACCTATTTAAAAGTCTTCCCAATTAAGAGTTTCAGAATCTGAAAATTTGTTTAAAATATAAAAATGCCATACCTTCCATTGGTTTGCAACAGCAAGTGATATCAGGGAAGATGGAAATTTACTGGCCAAATTTCAAGAAAAACCTTTGTATAATTAGTGGATGGGGATGAAAAATGAGTATCATGATTTAGAAAGTGTAGCCAGTGATGCACTTTCGTTTGGATGTACTTACCTTTGTAAATTGTTCTTTCCAGCTATGACGGCCAATAAACCGAATTTAAAACTAGACCTTCAAATCACTGTATTGTAAAGTGTCAAGTCAACATTTTAAAAAATGCTGAAGCATATTCAATCACATGGCTGTCACACAAAACACCTCAATTTTTTAAGGAAGAGCAAAAAGACTTTTGTACCATTAAAAATTGTTTAAAAATGCTGTTTATTTCATCTTTATCACATCCATTTTAATTTCTGGGTTTTTTTATGTTGTAATACATACAAAATGCATTAGTACAGTCATGCATATATAATTTATAAATAAATACACACATGAGGGGTACCTACTCAAAATGTTTTTACTTGTAGAGATGCATGATCGTAAAGGTTTGGTGACAACTGTTCCTATATGGTCTATTTTAAATATATATCACTTTCTCATGAAAAATACTTATCTGATAGAAAAAGAATATTTTACTTCTAGATGTGTGTCAGTTGTAGTAATTCAGGAGGACAGGAGTGATGCTGTTTGCATGTGCTTCAAGTGCATCAAGAGATGCCCCAGCTAGCATCTGAGACATGCTGTTTTAGTCACTGAGTGCCATAGTCCTTGTGAAGTGCTTACTGTCTCGAGAGATGAGGGAAGTGATTTGTGGGTGGATAACAGTGGTGTAGAAAGCTGATGGCAAATCGGCAAATGTTTGTCGTCTGAATCACTTGCGTTGCTGCTTGAGTGTATTGTTCTGGTGACAGCTTGATTTTTCAAGCATGTAAATGTTTCAGACGTTTTGTCGAAGTTGGTGCTTTGCTCATCTGAAATCAGACTGTAAGCATATCTTCTAGAGGGGAATATTGATATATCACAGCTGAATTTCTGTTCTTGCCTTACACAGTTATTCTAAACTATGTAAATGTATATGTCACTGAAGTATCTTGGCATCCTTAGAGGTGTAACGTGGGACAAATTTCCAAAGTGCTTGCTTTTTTTAAATGCTGTTATGAAATAATGTGTTCTGCCATACCTAAAAAACATTTGGTAACTTGTTATTAGTTGAACATCTTATTTAATAGCTGTAGCTAACATGCAGACATAAGTACCTTTTAACAAGCTACCTGTTTTCTTCTTTTTTTTTCTTTTTTCTTTTTTTTTAGGCTAAAGCCTAAACCTCTGACATGGCCACAGCCTCACCAAGATCTGATAATACAAGTAACAACCGTAATGGAAGATTACAGATGCAAGTAACAGGCAAGTAGTGATTTGTATCGTGGTGATTCTTGCAGGAAAATGTGTCTATTCTAAAAAATGAGTGTAAAAGTGAACTAGTATGGTTAATATTTTCATTCATAATGTGAATGTTACAGTTAAGAATGTGACTATAATACATGTAGATGATTTGAAGGTAGTTAGAGATTGTAGAGAGAGTTGGATGACAGGGTTTAATATCTCTTCAAAATAAGAAAAATAGAGATTCAGTACAACAGTAGGGATAATTGCAAGGAAATTTGGTTGGAAACAAATGATTAATGACATGTATTTTGAAGAGAGAGCACATTATTGAAATTCTGTTAAAAAGATGGGTGGTTGTCGTGAACCCAAAGCTGGAAATGGGTCTAATGTTGTAGTGAAGGTGGAGAAGAACTGGAGAAAATGACAAAATTTTCTAGCCCTTCAAAAGATTAAGGTCTTTCATTGCATATCAGGTAAATGTTTGTGGAAAATAATATCGCTCTATAATATCCTTAGGGCAGCAGTTTAGATTACACTGGCAAGTGGACTAATTTAGGTCTAAAGGGACCAGGTTGGAAGGGATCAGGTTGCTCATGTTATTATCCAGTTGAATTTTCAGTATCTCAAAAGCTGTAGATTACCTGCTTTTCTGCGTATAAACCACACTACTGTGAAAATGTTTTTCCTTCTATCCAGCTGGAATTTACTGTGTTGTCTCTTATGACTGTTTACTTTTTTTGCTTTTGCTGTGCTGGTTCTCAAAGTTCGAGGCAGAATTTGGCTATCCCAGTATCTGCTGGAAGGTAAACATAGTAGGGTACAAACAGTCCTGGAAATTTCTGATTGTGCTGGGGACACTTTTTCGATAGATGTTGAACAGACCAAGTAGATTATTCACTTTGCTACTCATGGATAAGAACTGGTCAGTGATGTGACAGTTGGTGTCAGTCTTAGCTGCTCTTTCTGTGGGGATAGCAGAGCAGAACTGAGACTTCCTTGTAGTCTGAATATGAGCAAAGTGCATCTAGGTAAACAAATTGGGTAGCTAATTACGGCAGTGTTACAGCAGTTAAAATTGGCCTCTTTAGCCATCAGCGCGCTTGCAGCAAGCGTGGGTAGAGCCCTTCCCAAATCTTCGTTCGCGAAGCCGAGCCATGATCTGATGACAGCAGTTAAAAGTGAAAATATTACCAGCAGATAGTTAAGATACTATGCAAAAATACATCTACCGCAAAACTATATGTATGTATGTATATAAGTATGTTTTTAACCATTGATAACTGGCTTGAACTTTCCTGGGATTTTGAGAAATCTGGGAACCCTAAAGTAAGAACGGATGCATGGCCAAGACTATATTAAGGCTATCCTGAACAAAATTTGGAAAAGCATGAGTAAGATACCATGCCTTAATAAAAGCTGCATCTCAAGAAAGATGCATTGTACTGGTTGATCCAAAGATGGCCAGGTTCTCCGAGAAAAAGTGCATTGTTGAGGAGTCCCCCAAAATGGCTACTGTATGTAATTAGATGAGAGAGGAACCTTAAAACTGATTAACCTCATGTAAGGATCACAACTCAATAATGTGATGAGTAAGCAAAACGGGCAATAACTAACAGCAGAGATGGAGCCACCTTTAGGTTGAAAAAAAAAAAAAAAAATATATATAATTGTAACAAACTGACTTACACAGATGACCCCTAACTTGAGACCTGTGTATACAGCAAAGATAATTTTGTATCCTGTGCTGAACTGCTCCTTATGTAAATAGTCATGTATTTTTCTGGTGCTGGGGCTTCTCTTGACTTCAAGAGATCTGGTTCAAGGATCAAATGGAAATAAGTCTGTACAATATTTAGAATTAGTTCTCTGAAGGTTTAGTTTTCTAACCAGTTTATACTGCAACATCACAGGAATGCCAGTGGCAGGGAAAGGAGTGGGAGATAGAGGAGTATGGAACTGTAGTACTGCTGACCAGCATGGCATGTTTATGCTCAGTTTTATGCTGCTGTAGGATCTAGACTTATATTTCAAGAACTATACTTTAAACACTTTTAAAGGCAGCAAGTAACATAAACTCATTTTGCAGACAAGGAAATTCATAAGGAACGGTAACTTGTTCAAGTTTGGACAGACACATGTTGAAGGCATGTTTTGCCATCAGTATTTGTTCAAATATGCTTGGCAAGATATCTTGTCAAGTTAGTTCTTTTTGAAGTCTTGCTGGTGTTATTACTTACTCATAATTTTTTTAAACGATGTCCTGACCATTAAAGGATAAGTCTACTTCTATGTTTGAGGACTCAGAACTTACTGACTTAAAACACAGTCAGAGACAAGGGAGCAAATTAAAAGGAATCTTGAATATAGTGAATAAATGCCTGTGTTCTAATAAATGTTGTATTTGCTTTTAGAAAGCAAACTATGGAAGAAAAATATGGAAGAAGGAGGGGTTGTCAAAGCTTAAAAAGTGTCATGTTTTCAGATGAAAAAATATGGCTCATGTATGGGATTATGTTTTTAGTTTTCTGTATTTAAGCTTTCATTGTTATCAAGGCTGCAGTTCTTTATGACCCATGAAGCATTACTTAGACTGGACTTTTCAAATGTGAGAGAGTTAAGTTTGCACCTTTTAATTGAAATCAGGTAAAAGTCTGTGGCTAATGCCATTAGAATCTTAGATGGTCTCATCCTGCTAACTTTAAAGTAATTAATGTATATGTCCTGGGATACTGTAATCCAGAAATACATATCTCCCTTTCAGACAGTTTAGTAAACTTTCATGTTGTCGTGGTTTAACCCCACCCATCAACCAAGCCCCACACAGCCGCTCTCTTACCCCCCCACCACTGGGATGGTGGAGAGAATTGGAATGGTAAAAAGTGAGGAACTTGAGTTCAGATAAAGAGAAGGGAACAGAGACAGGGAAGGCAAAACCATGCACACCAGCAAAGCAAAACAAGGAATTAATGTACTGCTTCCCACAGGCAAGGCAGTTGTTCAGCCATCTCCAGGAGAGCAGGACCCAATCACACCTAATGGCTACATGGAGAGACAAATGCCATCACTCCAAACATTCCCCCTTTTCTCCTTCTTGTATACTGAACATGATGTCACATGGTATGGAATATCTCTTTGGTCAGTTGGGATCACCTGTCCTAGCTGTGTCTCCTCCCACCCTCCCATGCAACCCCAATTTCCCTGCCAGTGCAGCAGTATGAGAAGCAGAAAAGGCCTTGGCTCTGTGCAAATCCTGCTCAGCGATAACAAAAACATCTCTGTATTAATCAACCCTGTGTTCAGCACCAATCCAAAACACAGTCCCATACCAGCCCCTGTGGAGAAAGTTAACTCTACCCCAGCTAAAACCAGCATTGAATTAGCAAGTACCATACAGAAAAACAACAGGGAAGGATTATTTCCAAGTAGCTGAAAATACTCAGCCTTGCTTTAGTTTGCAGGTGGAGGGAGCAAGAATCACACTGGAAGGAGTTAGAGAGAAGGCATAGTCAGGAGGTAGGTAGGTAGTCAGGTCTGTGAGTCCCTTGTTCTGGTCTTCTGAAGACAACATCTGCCTGAAATAGAATTTAAAATGTTGGCAGTTAAGTTGCCATTGTTTTTTGTATAGTGACTTCCTCAGAAGGGCAAGGAAGTGGGAGTACAGATTTATGTTCAGGAGCACAGAGCAATTTACCAGTGATTCGGAGGTGAAAAATGGTTTCTTTGGTCAAGTGCTATTTCTTTATTGCTGACTATTTAGCTGAAACTTTTGAGTTTATCTGCAAAACTGTTTAAACAAGGGAAATCTGAAAGGTGATTGCTTATTTTTAACAAACTGATGTGTAAAACCACAGGCTAACCACACAGAAAATGCAGGCAAGGAAATTAAGCTCTGTGTACAGGCTTTGCTATACAGAGAGATTTTGAAATAGGTGTGAACTGCATATGCTTTTGTAACTATATAACTAAACAAAGAAGTCTGATGATCTCTCAGATGCGTCATAAGATGTATCATACTTCGGTATTTTTCAGATAAGGAGGAACAATGAGAAAATAACCCACATTATTTTCGGTGTTTATCCCTAAAATAATTTTACTGTTTCTCCAACCAAATCTGCCAGTATGTGGTGAAAAGAGAATGTGACACTTGGTTTCAAGTACCTGACAAAGTAGCTTTTGAAAATAAAAGCTACCATTTTTGCATTGACTTCTCTCTGTTCAGCAGAAGTAGAGAAGGTGAGAAATAACATTGCCTTGCAATGTATTTCATGCAGTGTGTAGGCCGTACATTGTCTGTTTTTCAGCAAGAGTGTCCTGTTATACAACGTATGTATTTTATTAGTTTCTAGTGCCAAACTGAGGCGGAAAAAGAACTGGTTTGGAACAACTGTCTACACGGAATTAACAGCAGATGGAGAAATTAAGAAAACAGCGAAATCAAGTAGTTCTTCAAATCCCAAATGGGATGAGCAGCTGACAGTGTAAGTAGATTTTTTGGTTGTTTAGTACTATTTATTGGACAGACATTGCAGGCAAATATTTATTAAGCTTGGCTGCCTACGTAGTTTGCTCTGGCTGTTGATGTCTAAATGCAGACATAAGATGATATTTATCTCAAATTATTCTTTTTCCCCTCAAATCTTACATGGGAATATTTTTTATACAGAGAGTGTGACTTGCATGCTGTTGCTGTACATGGTGTAGTCTTGATATTTGTTAGCACTGTTAGCACAACTTGCTAGAGAAGATACTGATGGTAAATATGTCATTCTCAACTTTAAAAGGAAAATAATCTCAGCTGGGTAAGTAGTAGTTATGAGGACAGTAGTTTCTTCCTTTGAGTTTCGCAGTGAGGGGATATGCACACAAAACCAATTTACTGCAAAGTGACCTTGCAACTTTTCCTAATCGTTGACCTTCTTATGGTTGAGTTTGGTTTAACTGTGCTTGGGCTGTAGATACAGCTGAATATGACTCCATGAAGGATGGGCAGTCTTGCACTGTGCAATTGGCTAGAATACTTTATTATGCGAGCAAGACTGTACCGGTTCAGACTTGGGTCTGGAAACAGCATAGCTGCTGTCAAGTGGCATGGAGTCTGGGCCAGTACATTTCGCAGCATCTGACATGTCTGTGTGCAGTAGCCAGCTTGGTTAGTAGTAGGAGTAGGTTGCTATAACCAACAGTCCTGAAGAGGGGAGAGTGGTACAATGTACCCAGCTTTGGGGAACCGTTTGCTTGGGAACACTTACTTATTTACTCCAGATCTCGACTGAAGCAAGTAGGGTATTCCTGTGCCACATTTCTCAGTATTTCAGGTCTAGTGAACTTACTAGCTCTTTGCGGTGTTGCAAAAGAGAATAATATGGTATTTGACCTGATGATGCTTTCCAGTAGTTAGTACTAGAACAAGTACAGAGCTGTCAGTATATTCACAGAGACCAGAGTGTCTCTTGAGGAGGCAGGTTCAATTTGGCAGGATTTGGTGATCTGATAGAAATGAGGTAATTTGCAATGCATAATAGAGCCAAACAGACTCATTCTGTCATCAGTATTACTTAGGATCTTACCCTTATGTATATGCTTAAGGTATTCTGGCCACCTCTTCCTCTGGCCATTGGAATGGTATTATTGCTTGAGTGGCCCAGTCTGTTTGAGGATAAGTGAACTCACTGGTGTACCAAATTCTCCTCACTTCTGTGGGTCAGCAATACATCTTCTGTGTGTAGGTGTTGGGGTTTTTTTTCTTTGTTGAGCTGGTCTTATGGGCAGCCTATTTAAAATAAAAAAATACATTTGCTCATGGGTTTCAGCAAAAATTATCCACATTGTCCTACACATTCAAGTGACTATAGAGTTAGTAGTGTTATTGAGAGGGTGGGGGTTGTTCTTATTATTTTCATCAGTGATGGTATAACTTTCTGTATATATTAGATCAGTATGGATGGATATGTGGCCTTTGACTCTTTGCAGTAAAGTACATCTATTTCCATTTTTCACAGCCCAGAGCACCCTTGCAGTACTAGACCCTATACTACAAAACTACTCTCCAGGACCTAGCATAACTTCCTGTTTTCCTCCTTGAGCAGGGTTGATCAATTGACCAGTGCCAAAGTTTATTATAATGCTACTGAAATTGGGTCCTTTACCTCTCTGCTTCCCTCCAATTTTTACTTTAGCTTCATAATTTGATTTTTTTACCCTCTGATTTCTGTGAGTATGCCTTATGGTTTCATATATGTTTGTGAATTCACAGAAGATGTTTCAACAACTTTCATGGCAAGCTGACACTAGTTAAGAGGGCTCTTCCTGCTTGCAAGTAGCTCTTTGGTTTTGTTTTCCTTTCTTAAAAATATTTAGTATTTTTCTTTTTAGTGATAAATATACTTCCCACCTTTTTCTCCACATTTAATAATGTGAGATTTTGGCTAGAACTCCGGAATAGTGAGGAATATGGGAAAATATGCCTTTCAAAAATAAAGATATGCTTTAAGTAACTGAGGTTTGCGCTTAGTGTAGATTTCTGATACTTTTCAAATTCCTTATGCTATCATAGTAATGCACTTTGTTTGATTCTAAGTATAAGTGTCACAGTGTTTGCAGGTCATAGTTAAAAATTTCCCCTTGCAATAGAAAAACTTATTTCAGTTCATTAGTATCAAGAAATACAATGACAAAGTGAATTAAGTTCAAATACTACTAATAACAAGAACAAATACTTTAAAATCTGTATATATTTTTTAAAAAATGTATTTTATATGCAGGAATGTGACTCCACAGACTACGCTGGAATTTAGAGTGTGGAGCCATCACACTTTAAAAGCAGATGCTTTATTAGGAAGAGCCACTGTAGACTTGAGACAAGCTTTGGAAATACACAATAGAAAATGTAAGTTATCATGAAGGATATTTTGAATAAAGTAGAATTATTATTACTAATCTATATAGCAAACTGGCAACCAGACTACTAACTATACATGTAATTACAACTGACTTTCAGTTGATGTCTTTACTTGTCTCTTCCGGAGATGTCTGTGCTATTGAAAGCAATTTAAATGTGACAGTGGGATATAATACTTCTGAAACAAACAGTTGAGTACGAGTTACTGCAAATTAAGTAAAAACAGAACTGATTAAATACAATGTTTTGTAGCAAACTAATAACTAATTTGCTAGAAGATCTGTTTTAGATTGGATAACAAAAAAAAGCTAAACTTTCAGAAAAACCATGTAATTTTTCATGTTTTCCTTCTCGAGTCACTAATAAAAAGGCTAGATATTTTTTTCTCATAATTTAACTGCCCAGCAAGCAGTCGAAACCATTGATTAATTAAACAATGGAGAACTTTCTTGTAGTACATTAGAGATTGTTTATTCTATGTAACTTCTGATTTTAAATGTCTTTAATAGAATTAAAACAGGTCTTCTTTATTTGCTTTTCAAAATTTTTTTTCTTTAGTATAAGAAGATGGTGAATCCACACTTTAAATTCCACTCTGAGTGGTGGTAGAATTCCAGCTAAACCAATCTTAACCTTTCTCACAAGTTAGATATACAAACCTGAGATCTCTGTTTAGGAAGGTGGGGGAGAAAGGAGAGCCAAAAAAAAAGCTTTGTTTTTCTGATTCTTACAGAAAATTGAAACAATCCAAAATTAAGTGGAGCTTCTTTGGTATTATAAAGATTCTGCACAAGATTCTATAGTTAAGCATAAAATTTGATTTTTTGAATAAGAAAACTGTATCAGAAAAAAAATGGGTTGTATTAATGCTAGCAAAAAAGAGATTATTTAGTATTTTAACTACTTTTCGCAAAATAGTATTTTCTTACTGTAGATCTGGGGGATTCAGGGTCTAATAACTTGACAAATTCTTTCAGGGAATGAAAGACTGAGTCTGCTGCACATCGTGCCAAAAGTAATTTATGTGCAGTGTTTCTGATTTGGGCAAGTCAGTAGTTTGACACAGACTAGACTATCCAAGAATTCAGTGGTAGAATAATTTGATTCGTATCCTTGAGTCAGTCAGTTATTGATACCTAATCTAAAATGCAGCACTTGAAAGGCTCTTTGCTGATGAAGATGGAAAGAGGAAGTCCTCTAAATGAAGAAACTTTAGAATTAGTGTGGTTACACCACCAGTATTGAATTGCTGCCTGTATACCTCACAGTTTTCTTACCAACTCAGTTGAACTACAGCCAACTGTTGATCTGTTTTAGGAAGATAACCTGTTAAAATAGAAGTTAAGTCAACCACCCTTTGCAAAAATTAGGATTTATAAATATGTTAATTTAACAACTCTGCGGTAGGCTAGTTTCTTCTTTCTCCTCTTTGAGGTAGTTCCATTTTCCAAAATGCAGATTACTGTATCAATAGATTTGGGAGCTTTTTGCTTGTTCCAGAGATTTAAAGTCCTTTGAAATCCATTGTGTGTGTCTGCTAGTAACTGCTGCCCAACTACGCTGTTGGACCTGCTATTTAAAGTAACAGCTTGGGGGCCTCTGGAAAAAGATTTTGGTAGCCTTCCCTGTTTTCAGGTTTACTTTTCATTTATGGTACATGTTAAGAATAAAAAAAATAAGGAAATGCTAGTTTAGTGCATAGAAGTGCACAGTGAGCTTTAACTTTAACTTGGAATGTTATCATATGGAGGAAAATATGGTGGTATATCTTAAAAAATTAATCTTCTAATCTGAGATCACAAATATTGATAGGTCTTAGCCATTTTAACCTGATTAATGTGAACTCATAGCTGACTGAGTTTGGATTTATGACATGTAGCTTTAACTGTTGTACTTGTAATAGTTGATTTAGGGAGAATTACGCAGCATCCACAGCATGTTTTACCTCTGGATTATGTATGTCTCTCTATGAATGTGTGCGTTGCTTATCAGCCAGATTGAATTCTTTCACTGCAGCATGTATCAATTATCTCAGTTTCTTTTGCTGAAAGTAGTTTCTGCTTTTTTTGATTACCTGAAGCATCCTCACTCTGTTACTGTTTAATCTTTGGAGATGTGATCTGTGAAAATCCTAGTAAGGATTTACTAAAAATAGTTTAAAAAAATGAGGAAGGACTCTATGTAGTCTTTGCATTTACTTCTTTCTCAAAGACATGTTCTTTTTAGTAGTCTTCTAGAATTAGTTTTGGAAGGTGATACAAGAAATGAACATAAGATCTGGTTTTAGGATGAGGTTCCCAGTGACTTACAATATTTGGGTGTGTAGTTCGGAAGTTGTTTGACTTTAAACCATGGTATGTTATTTAAGTAGTGCATAATTTCAAAAGGGCTTAGTGTAAATGGCAAAACTGGGAAATCATTAGCAACAAACTACTGGAACCACATGAATTCCATAGCATACTTATGGAATAAACTATGTAAATAGTCAATTAAATTTTAAAATAAAGTGTGGATTGTCCCACAACAGGTGTAAAGATACAGAGCTCCATAGTGATTACTGGGCTGACTTGTGTCATCTGAATATGTGCTGTAGAACTGAATATATGTTTCACGTTCGTGTGTTGAAAGCATCTTTTAATATTAATATTATTTTGAATTTAATCTTTCCTTTATCCCTTCTGTCCTTCTCTTCCCCTACCCACCCCAACTGCATTTTTAGTGGAGAAGGTGAAAGAACAGTTGAAACTGTCTTTGGAAAACAAGAGTGGCATGGTGCAAACGGGTGAACTGACAGTTGTGCTGGATGGTTTGGTTGTTGAACAAGAATCTCTTACAACTCCCAGTTCATCAGCAGCCAGTAAGTTAAAATAATCAAATCAGATGGTAATATTTGAATTAAGATTTCAAACAGATATTATAGAGTGTTTCTGTTGAATTTGTTTCTTACTGTTCAGTAGAAGTTCAGCAAAATGGCGAGGCTGTGCATGAAAGCAGAGATGCTTCAGCAAGAAGCTCATCCAGGTTGGAATTTATTTTTGTGTTTTATTCTATATGAAGTATATTAACAAATCGTTCTGTTGAAATGTTTGAGTTGTTTGTGGTTTGATGTGGGTTTTTTTGTTGGTTTGGTTTTTGGTTTGTTTGGGTTTCTTTTCATTTTTTTGAAGGCGATAGATTTTAACTGTCAAGGTCTAAATTATGTTGCCATGGGTTTTGGAAGCATTACTTGTTTGATAATTACATAATTTAGCTTGGAACCAATTAAATTTACGCTTCTGTTCTTTTGCCTCTGCTACTTTCTCATTGCGTTTTGGATAGGTAGCCCTCTGAATATAAAAGTTCAACTGATTGGAAATTTATTAAATGCTGCAGCAGAAATTAGGGAGCAGTGGTTTGGTGTGATGTACTTATTCCATTTATTTTCTTTTGTTGTTTAAGAGCCATTTCTGCTAATGTCTGCCATCTGGTTGCCATGTAGCTCTGAACGGAAGGAAAAGGCAAAAAAAAGACTGAATTACTTCCCCCTCACCCTTTCTAAGGTTGCGATCGGGAACTTGTTTAACAGACTCATCGAGTTTCGCAAGCAGTATTCATAACACAGGCAAAGGGTTTGCCTGCTTTGTCCTGAGATGGCAAGAAAAAGACTTTGGGATCACTGTAGAACTTCATTCTTGGCATCTTTATTTTTATATCAGCTCAAGGACTGACTGGAAGAAGTGGGAGTAGATTTTAGATGCCCCCTTACCACTAGTAAGACAAACAGGTCAACATTCAGATTAATTTAATGTTACTGCCCTGCTCAGTTACCTTGCATGAACCCCTTTCTGTTTCAGTTATTGACACCCATTGGAGTGAAAAAATGTACAGTTGCTATGCATTTGAGTGACAAGGACATATTTGTCCTTGTACTCTCGACTTAGTTCTTTTTTTGAATGCATCAAGGATTGTCTCTGTTCCCCAATGGGTGCCCAATATGAGAGAGCGAGGATAAAATGTTGCTCCTCCTTTATTTTCATTAGAAAGGTTTGGGACTACTGAAAGTGTAATACACCTGCATGCCATTTTGAAACAGTAGTAACACTCATTTGTTTTCATTCAGCTGTTTTTACTGGAAATATGTCTTTTACTGGGATCCTGCTCTTGATGTTGATATTTTAATTTAGTTTTCGATACAACTATCCAGCGGTTTTGATTTACAATTTTAAAATTAAGAGAGGAAGAAAAGTTTTAAGGTGGCTTCTGTGCATATCTTTAGGAAGCAAATTGGATTTGTAGTCCAGAGTTGAAAAGGGAAAATGTTTTAATTCTCTGCTTATACTACTCCTTTAGAGTTAGATAAGGTAGCGTGGAAATGTTACTTCTTCCCTTCTTACTCTGCAAAGTTGGACTTCTAACTATTCTCACATTTTTTGGCATCTATTTAACTTTTCTTCAATATTTAGCCTTTATTCCTTAAGAAGATAGGGAGTTGGCATTGACTGTAATTTTCACGATATATGTCTCTTGTGGCTTTAAGCATTCTGGAATAGGTTTAAGTAAAAAACCTGTGTAATTGAACAAAACTTTCCATTCACAAGCCCTCAAACTGCATTTATTTCCATGTGGCCTTGTAAACAGAATGATGTCTGTGTGTATTTGTCATCGCAATGTCCCATCCTGACAATGCATAGAGAAGCTCATCGTATTTTCCTTTTACTGAGGGAGAATTTTGTTGCTATCTTGTGTTATGACAGTTTTTAGTGATACGACTAACAAAACAAATTGTTCCTCTTGCTTAAAGAGAGAAAAAGTTTTCCGGCTCATAGCTGCACTTTGGAAGGGTTCCTAAGGCCTTTTTGGAAGTTAAGGCAGGTTCAGCTCAATTCTAATATATCATTCCAAGTAAAAGAAGAAGTGAAAATGGCAAATTTTCTTATTTTAAGTATCTGAAATACTCAAAACTTATTTTTGCCTTTTTCTTAATTGCTTTAGTTTTGCATTTGACTGTTGTCTAGGCTGCAAACACCATGGCATAACCTGTTGTGAATTTACTGCCATTTCTTTGTTTCTGTAGTGTGCTTTAGTGTAGGATTTGGTTTAGTAATGTTACTGTTGTTTGTAATAACTTAAAATGATATTTTATTTTTGCCAAGATCTCCTTGTGATGTTTCTAATGGGATAGACAATCAAGTACCTTCCAACTCTGTAGTACAGAATGCACTCTGCATAGAAGCTGTTAATGGAGACAGCCCACCATCTCCTACTCATGTTGCAGCCAGACCTAAAAATACAGCAGTACCAAAACCACTTGAAGCTCAGCCTGTCAACAGCACTGGTAAGAATGGGAGAGTTACGAGAACATGTTCCATAAGTCTTTTTTATCTGGTTGAAGTATATGTAGAGTTGGACGCTTTTTCTGTGCATTTTTATTGAATTTCAGAAATACTGAAAGGATGTTCCTATAGTTGAGTTGATAGTTTTGTGTGTCCACTTTTGTGAATTTTTCTGCGCTAGACCCATTCTTAAATGTACTGTTTCACCCTTTCCGTTCACTTCTTTTCTCTGAGGAAGAGAGATTAAAGTGTCCAGAGATTTTCATTGCTTTGTCCCAGATGACAAAGACGTATTACTGATGGTCTGGAGGAAAAAAAAAATATTTCTTCCACAATTAATTTGAGTAACTATAGTTAAGTTTCTTCTGACGTTGTACAAATCTGATTTAGTCATGGACTGGCTGTGCTCTGAGTCAAGATGTGTTGCAATCTCTCCTTGCCTTCAATTTTTTTCAAAACGTACGCTGTTTCAAAACATGGAGTGGCAAATACTGAATTTCATTTTCCTCTTAAACGCAAAAATGTTGATTTTGACTACAATTAATATTTGATGCAGTAAAACAAGTGAAAATAATGTATTTTTAAATTTTTGTTCTTCTGGAAAAACTTTTCGTCTAATAATGACTATACTTTCCAAGTGCTTTCTGTCTTTTCTCAGCAGTTTGAGAGTGATAGCAGTGATAGCAGAGAGAAAAGATAACCTTAAACAGAAATAGGCAAGCTGTTACTAAACAGTACAAGACAGACTGTCAAACTTTCTGTAATAGAGTGAAAAATGTGGGTATGGTTGGAAGATAGCAGAAACAATTATGAACTTTAAAAGGTAATAATTAAATTAGGCCTTCTCTGAAGCTTTTCTCTGTTTGGAGAACTTTGATTTGATTCCTCTCTCTTTTCAGCTCGAGGCTAGAGGGCATATATATTACTTAGGCATTTCTCCCTTTTTCTTCAGCAGCGGAGGGATCCGTTTGAAATCTGTATTAGGATATGGTAATTGAGCAATAATTGATTTGTTCAAGTGGTAATATTGATATAATCATTGCTGAGCTTTTACTGAGGCACTGATATAACAGGTTTCAACTACTCTTGGAGATGTTTTTAAGGCAAGGCATTCTGATGACACTTTTTTCTTTCCTCTACTGTTGTGCTTAGCAGGATTGTAATTTTATGCGATGTTGCCCAAATTGCTGTTTTAGGCATAATTGGTGAGGTACTCATCTGATGTAATGTTATGGAGGTCAACCTACTAACAGAGGAGATGATTTTTCAGTTATTTTGCTTCTGACTTTATTATGTAATCCTGTTCACTCTCTTATGTGGGTGAATTGAATGTTTTTAATGAGAGCTGAAATTTCTGGTAGATTTTTTCCTGTTTAAGTAAAGTTGTTGCTAGTTTAAACAGAAATTTGAAGAAACTTGATCAAATTGTTTGTAGTTACGATTTTTTTTTTTCATGTCATGCTTTTCATTTGGTTGAAATAATATAAAATGGTGACATGTCTTAATGTAGTTAATTTGTTTTGTGCCATCTGAAGTCATCATCATCATGGCTACGCTTCGCGAACGAAGATTTGGGAAGGGCTCTACCCACGCTTGCTGCAAGCGCGCTGATGGCTAAAGGCCATCTGAAGTAGTATTACCTGGAATAGCTGTGTTCAAAAAGCAGTGCCTTTACAGGTCTTACAAATCTGTTGCTGCCTTTAAAATCATACTTATCATTGTGCATATAAAGAAAATTATTATATGATACAGTGATAATTCCTTAAAGAAACTGATTTGCTAATTTAAATTTATGTCTGAGGTCAGTTTTATTGTTTGTAATTCTTTGACCTGCTTTTCTGATCATCTGTGAAAGCAAGATATTGCTGATATTGTATACATATTGCAAGTAATAAACAGACTCTAACTATTTTTTTATTTCTAAAGGTGTTATACAGAATCAAAGCAAATGAACTCTTTAAAATAATGGAACAACATTTTATAGGCACTAGTGTAGGGTTAAGTTTTGCAAATCTGTATCAATCAGGTTATGAGTAGAGAGCAATTGTATTGGCCTCAGTCCTCAGCATGGTAAGGTGATAATATCCTGTAAGGTAGAAAATTGTTTGAAGTCTATGTTGCCTATTATCATTAGTCCTGTAGAAAAATTGTTCTGACTCTACAACAGGTATAAGCTGCTAAGTATAAATAGAATTGTCACTGTATAATGTTGATTAGTAGTGCAGAAAATGAAGGTTGTGAATGATGTTGCACTGCTTTTTATAGGGCTTTGATTTTTAGTGGGAGTCCTACAGACTGCTGTACCTGATTTCACTTGTCTAAGACAAGATCTGGTTGTGCTGAGATACTGTTCTGTTAATCTCTGCAGATGATTGGTATTGAGGTATCATTGGCCAAGTGGTTTTGGGAATAATAAAGGCTTCTTAGCACCCTGCCTGCATGTCCATGCCTGCTATGTCCATGTCTGCATTAAACCTTTTATGAGATTATGCTTGCTTGAGTTGGATTACATTTGTATTATTCTTTAAAGGGGAGAATTGATTTACTTTGTGATTCTTCAGTAATTTTGTTCAGTCACTGAACTACGTAAATTGTGTTAGCCAATAATAATTTTTATATTTTAATCTTGCTTTTGGAGGGAGGTTTTTTTCCCCAAGTCACACACAGATGTAGAGTTAATTGTAGGGTTCTGTACCTCAATTCTGAAAAAGGAAAGAAATCATCCATAAGAAATGCCTCCTAGTTTTCCAAATCTCAGAGAGTAATCTTTTAATATGTTTTTCATGTCGTACTGATCAAGATTCTTTTTTTAACTTGATACATGTTCAAAGTTTCAAAAAGAGACAAACTGTTTTCTGCAAGGCAGATGGATGCCTTTTGCTTCTCTGGAGTAAGGTGTAACATTGAGTTGACCAAGATGTGCAGAAACTAAGAAATTACTTTAACAGGGAAGTATAGCGAATGGCTTGCAGACTAAGTTTTAACTGAAGGCAGATGCATTGTGACTTTTTGTCATCTGAGATAAAAGTGCTGCTTATGGCATATAGGTGCAACTTAAACATATTTCTTCCAAGTTGTTTACTTCAAAAGTTGGTAATTTGAAAAATAAGTCTCACCAGATTCTAATACACATATGTTCTTATATCCTATTTCTCAGTTAATGGCGAGTCATCCTCCTCTGCACCTGAAGCTGGTAGTTCTTCTGTTTCTGAGGCTCCAGTGGGTTCAGTTGAAGCTCCCATGTCTTCAGATTGCACTAACACTACAGTAGAACCTCAGTCAGCAACAGAAGAAACAAGTTGTTCTGAAAGCCACACTTCTGCGTTACCTGTTGCACCTGCTGGACTAGAACCTACAGCTGCAACAGACTGTGCTCAGCCTGCTCGAAACAGTACAGCAGCAGATGCAGCAAAACCAAGGGAACCCTCCTCCACCTCAAGTGCACCTGCAGAGCCTGTAAGACAGCAGCCGGGTAGTGCCAGTACAGAACCTTTGCCACCAGGGTATGTGGTTTTGGTCTTAATGCTGTAATTATGTTTCATCTGAATGTGCATCTGAAGAAGCAGGAACTTAATTCTACACAGGGAAACAGTTCTATACTGGAATTGTCAAATTCCAGCTATAGGCTGGGGACAGAGTGGCTGGAGAGCAGCCAGGATGAAAGGGACCTGGGGGTACTAATTGACAGGAGCCAACATGAGCCAACAGTGTGCCCAGGTGGCCAAGAAGGCCAATGGTATCCTGTCCTGTATCAAAAATAGCATGGCCAGCAGGACCAGGGAAGTGACCCTTCCCCTGTACTCTGCGTTGGTGAGGCCACACCTTGAGTATTGTGCTCAGTTCTGGGCCCCTCAGTTCAGGAAAGATATTGAGGTGCTGGAGCGGGTCCAGAGAAGAGCAACAAGGCTGGTGAAGGGACTGGAACACAAGTCCTATGGGGAGAGGCTGAGGGAGCTGGGGTTGTTTAGTCTGGAGAAGAGGAGGCTTAGAGGTGACCTCATCACTCTCTATAACTACCTGAAGGGAGGTTCTAGCCAGGTGGGGGTTGGTCTCTTCTCCCAGGCAATCAGCAATAGGACAAGGGGGCATGGGCTTAAGCTCTGCCAGGAGAAATTTAAGTTGGATATTAGAAAAAAAATCTTTCCAGAGAGAGTAATCAGGCATTGGAATGGCCTGCCCAGAGAGGTGGTGGATTCACTGTCCCTGGAGGTTTTTAAACTGAGATTGGATGTGGCACTGAGTGCCATGATCTAGTAAACGGACTGGAGTTGAACCAAGGGTTGGACTTGATGATCTCTGAGGTCTTTTCCAACCCAATCAGTTCTATGATTCTATGAAATGCAGGTCATCTGGCTGAGACAGGGTTATTTGATCGAAAATGGGATTTGTACTGCCACTATAACTGGCTACTCTTGTCCCAGAAATTAACAACTGGTGACTGATTTGCTGAGATGATATTGTGATCTGAATAGACAAACTCTTGGGCATTATGGATGTGAAAACTCTTCATTTGATATATTCAAACTTATTTGGGCTGTGATTTGTTACTCCTTTGTTATCTAAGCTGTGAGAATGTTGTAGGAACCAAAACACAAGAGAATTATGAAACTAGTTTGTAAATCCTTTTAGGTACTTGCCATGTAAGAATGAGTTCAATGTTATAGATAAAAATAAGATTTGATGTGTATGTGCTCAGAATAACGATAGTATTTTAATTTTACTAGATCATTAGAAACTGCTTCTATAGTCTTCAATACATGATTAAAAATGAAAATATAGTACATGCTCAAATATATATATACATATAAAACTGAACATTTCTTAATGATGCTTTTATAGCTGGGTGAAAAGATATCTTCAGTAACTAATTGGAAATAATATAATATTTCCATCATATTGTAAATATTAACTATTTTAGCATTTTCTGATCACAGAGACTGTTTCTTAACCCAGATTGTGTACACTGTGTGTCATTGTAGCTGATCTTTCAGAGAGCCTGTCTTGTACCTGCTCCCTGTGAAGGAGGTTCAGTAAGTTATTAGTGACACTTCACTTAAGTTTCGCAGTTAGATAACATGAAAACAAACATTTAAATATATAGAAATATTGCTGGGGTTTTTTTTGTGGGCTTTTTTTTGTTTGGTTGGGGGGTTGTTTTTGTTTGTGGGTTTTTTTGGGGAGGGATTTTTGTTTGCTTGTTTTTTTTTTAATTAGTTACATGCTTTCCCATTGAGGACAGGGTCATGAGTTTCAGGCATAGGGCACACTATGGCCAAGTGCATTTCTTCATCATTCCTCCCTGATCATGTTTCCATGGTGTTTTTTTTTGTGGCTCCCCCTTCTCCCCTCCATTCCCGCTCAGCCTAATTGAGTCTCCATTATGTCTAGCTCTAGGAACTCTATAAAATACTGCCTCTTTCTTCTCGTCTTGAAATCCTAGTACGTTACCTCTTGAACTGCAGAAAAAATTTTGTAGGGATTTTATAGGATACTCTGTAATAGTGAGGAAACGCACATCCAATCCTATGAATAGCAGGCTAGGTGTTCTGTGTTTTTAGGAGCTAATTATGTATCTATGTAAGAAAACAAACATATCATCTTCAAGGGTTTCAGCTTCTTCTCTAACATCCTGGTTTCCTCTCCCACCCAGAAATACTTTCATTACATTATGGTAGTTCTCAACATCATAAAACTTTAGTTGTTTATAATATTGGGTCCTAGCTCCATTTTCAATGTAAGCTTGCTTTGCAAAACTTAAACTGAAAAAATAATCCCCAGGGATATCAGACAGAGAATTTACCAGGATAGGAAATAAAAACACAGGAAAACAATCTGATTGCACAGTCTCCAGGTTCACTCTGACAGATGCTGTTGTTTGTTTGGTATAGGGAACAGAGCTTCAAAATGTAAAGTCTCTCTGTTTTTGAGAGAGTCATGAACTTGGAAATGCAAAGAATGCATCTCTAAGCACTTTTTGAATGAGGTTATTTTAGCATCCAAGCATTGAGCAGATAATTAATTGACTTTGTTCTCAGATAACTTAAGTATAATTTGAAAATGCTTGTGAATATTGATGTATGCTTATTTTATGTGCCAAGTCCTTTAAGGAGGTCTTTATGATGACATCAATTGAATAGGAAGTACTTGATATGTCTTCTAGTGTGAATTTTCTTTGGTGTTCCAGAATAAATTTTGGATCCTGGTATTTTCTTTCAATACCAAGGTACTGTTTTGTCTTAGTGGAAGGTCCCAAGGAAGTATTTTCACCTTGATTTATGTGAAAATCTCTTTGTCTTGAAGGTGGGAGCAAAGAAAGGATCCCCATGGTAGAACCTATTATGTTGATCACAACACACGAACTACAACATGGGAAAGACCACAGCCCTTACCTCCTGGGTAATGTAGACATTTTTTAATTAAATATGATAAATATACTATTTATTTGTTTGTTGCAGGAAACAAACAGCATCTCATCAAAACTGTATTGTGCATTATATATTAAGAAATTCTAGCTTTCATTTAATGTGGAATTAAATTATTTGCAGCTATAGTTATAGGAATCTTGGTACTGTATATATTACTTGTTCTGATCACCTGTCCAAATAAAGCTACTAAACCATTTTGTTCTTCCTTTGGAACTTAAGCATGAAATAATGCACATTTGATCACCTTTATTTAGGTGGGTGGCACTACTAAGTATAGTGCACTGATTCGAAACCTCAGATTTCCCAGCAAAGTCTTTTCTGTGAAATCTGCCAACGTTATTTGCAGTCACAGGAATTTACAAAGTTAAAAATGAGGTGACAGAGAGCTGAGCATGCTATTGCTTGAAGTCTGTGTTTGCTCAGTGTAGTTGTTCTTCTACCAGTTAAGCTGGGGATAACTTTTGTGTCCTTTAGAAATTAAAATTGAGCCTGTGACTTCAGTAGTTCGTTCAAGCACTGCGTAGGAATTTAGCATAAATTGAAAATCAGTTAGTAATATTACTGAAAAATTTAGCTGTTAACATCTGTTTTTCCTGAAAGCTGGGAAAGAAGAGTCGATGACCGTGGGAGAGTTTACTATGTGGACCACAACACCAGAACGACAACGTGGCAGAGACCAACAATGGAATCAGTCAGGAACTTTGAGCAATGGCAATCTCAACGGAATCAACTGCAGGGAGCTATGCAACAATTCAACCAACGATACCTCTACTCGGTAACTTTTACATAAAATTTAGAAATTAGTAAAGAGGATACTTTTTGTTCTTTGACGTTTGAAAAAGTGATTTTATAACTGTTCAATCACAGGTGTTATGAGACTTTTAGGATCAATAATTCAAATTCTGATTATTTTGAAATATGTTAACAAAAATCATCCTTAAGGGCAGAAAATACTCCCTTCTGAGTCTGTTCCCCAACTTGAGCTTTGTATACTACATTTTGTTTAAGACTTCTCATGACAGTAATAAGAGATAAAATTAAAGCAGTCCCTTAAACTGGAAAGGAATGTAAGGACTGAGTTATTGACATTTTGAACACTAAATGGCCTTCAAGACTGTTTTAGAGTTTGGGAGTCATTTATTAATACAAGTGGCAGTTCTTTGACTTTGAGCTTACTTGGAAACTTATGCACCTGGTTCAGCTCTGGAATTTCCTACATAGTTTTCTATTTCTCTCAGATAGTTGCTCACTTCTGCCTGAAGAAAATATGAGTAGCTTCAAAGAGGATACTTCTTGAGCCAGATTTTCCCATCTGTGACTGGATAAATAAGTAGTTAAAAACGATGGTGCCTGCTTGTCACTCGCACTCTAAACAGTGTATTTTATGAATTGTGCTTGGCCTCTTCCAAGTGTTTCAATACCGGAGACTTTGTAATTGATACGTAGCAAAGCTGGAGCGTTTTAAAGAAGAAACCATTGGATTACAAGTCTAAACCAGCTTCATTGGAATAGGATTCTTGTGCACATGCAGGCCTGACCTTGAATTTGATGGATTTTATTCACATACCCCTCTGAAGTAAAGGATGCTTCAGTTTTGTTACATTTAAGAGTTCTCAGCCTCTCTTTATCTAATTGGATAATGATAGCTTGTCACTAGCAATAGCAAAAACATGCATCACCACTAGTTTTTTAACTCCTAGAGCTGTGCGTCAAAGTCAATTTGTCTTGTGCAATTAGAGAAAGATAGAATGGTAAGGGCTGGAAGGGACCTCTGAATGTTATTTTATCCAGTGTCTCTGCTCAGGCAAGGCCACCTGCAGCCAGCTGTCCTGAATTGTGTCCAGAGGTCTTGTAAATATCTCCAAGGATGTAGTCTCTGCAACCTCTCTGGGAAACCTGTGCGAGTGCTCAGTCACCCTCACAGTAAAAATAGTTTCCTGATGTTCAGAGGGAACCTCTTGTGTTTCCATGTATGCCTATTTACTTTGGTCTTGCCACTGTGCACCAGTGAAAAAAGCCTGGCTTCATCCTTTTTGTGCCATCTTTCAGGTATTTATACACACTGGTAACTTTGAATGCAAATCCAAGAATCACAGCTGAAACACATGGAGCCAACAACTCTTGCTGACCAACTTTTTGTACTTGTGTACTACTTTGATCAGTTGCGTAAACATCTGAGAAAACTCTCACTTTTCCTGATGCCAAGATTTTTTTTAAACCTGGATTTATTCTTCCAAGGAAAAACATATTTTTAAAATTAAATCATGTTCCTTCCTTCATTAAATGATAACTCTTACTGAAAACTACAGACTTATTTTTTTAAAATGTCCCATCTGACCTTAAAATCATTAAATGAGGATTTGCTTGTGAGACAGAATATACTTAAAGAAAGAGAAAAGATAATGTGACTGCATCTCTTCCTAATTCTGTTTTCTAATTGTTATATTAGTAGCATAGGTAGAACTCAGTTTGTTGGGGGGAAAAAAATTGAAATTACATTGAAAAAAGTGTGAAGCTTTTTTTTCCTTTAGCACTTCTGTATACTTTTCTTCTAGAACACTTAGGCTCAAACTCTAGCTAACTTTTCATACTCTGGTGATATACCAGGACTCTCCCTACCTAGCAGTTTATGACTGAGATTGTTGTTTTTTGTTTTTTTTTTTTTAAAGTAGATGAATACTTTCAGTGAGTAAGAGACTGTTTCAATTACCTTAAGTGGTCAAACCTAAACTGTGTAAAGGCAGAAAAGTAGATAGGATTTAGTTGTTTGAGTTACTTTCATTTTTACCTGGATTAATTTATTGTAGTACTTTTGGTATTGAATCTGCCTCATCCCATGCCACTGCCTACTGTTTCAATGTATTCCGTTAAATATACAGCTGTTTGTGGCCAGCAGCCACACACAAATCCTTGGGCCCATTAAGAAGGTCGGAAATACCTAAATTGTGCCACTATTCAGTTCTTTGGCAGACAGCATTTTGCTTTTGTGCACTTTTCTTATTTTATACTCACTACAGAGAAGTCTTTGGTTAGAGGGTCATTGTGATTGTGTAGTCTCCAAAAGCAGAAAAGACTAACTGCATTTGCTGCTGAGGAAATAGTAATTCTCTGTTCACATGTAGTAGCTGGTGGCTGGAACAAACACGCAGCTTGATTTTGAGTGTAACTAATGCATTTCCTTCTGATCCTTGCCAAGATTCTCTTTCACAGGAAAAATATCATAGATTTGTTTTTCCTGAATTTGGTGTTGCAAACTCTTAAGTGGATTTGACATTTTTGTATTGCAAATGCTATATAAAGCAGTATTAATAGCAAGGTGTTCCTAAGATACTCTTTGGAAAATATAGATTGGTTCCCATATATGAAAATTCCCTTCTGCATACACACACACAAAAATTTAGTGTCTACAAAATTTTAGGGATGGATTCTTTTAGTTATAAATCAGAGCAAGGATCCTACAGTCTGTGGGATTTCTGCTTTTTTGTTTTGGTGTTGGTTTTTTTTTGTTTGGTTGGTTTTTTTTTTGTTATGCTGTGTATTTTTGGAAGACACTGGGGGACTTCTGCAAGGTTACAGTTTATTATGAGCTTAGCATGGTTTTACATAATAATGTAATCTGTTTTTTTTTTCTTTCCTTTTTTTTTTTTTTTTTCCCTTTTAATGTCACCATATGTTGGTACAATTTTACCATACGGTATTTTACAAATACAGCTGCATTTTCAAAAAATGACAAAGTCTGAAAATAGCCAAACATCCAGGGAAGTCATCGCGTATTGAGGAAGCAAAACCTCTTATGCTGGCAGTAGTAACTGTGCTTGAAAATGTTTATTATGGTAAAACATGTTCTTCAGCAAGAACATTGTGCTTATCTGCTGATACAAGCTTCCGCAAAACTTCTATGCACCGTACCCCTTTGTGAGACCACTGACTCTCAAGTTTGACTTAGGAAGGGAAAGAGAGGGTACATTGGGCTGCAAACAGTGGAGGCAAGTGTGCATATCATACCTTATTATCATATTATCTGTGTTTCTTTGCAAAACCAGATTTAAAATGGCATGATTTTTTTTTTCCCAGAATGAATAGTCTGCAGGACTAGAGATAATCTTACCACACATTAATAAAAAAAAAATATGATAGTATTTGGCCTAACTGAAAGTCCTCTTGTTTTTGAATAGGCTTCAATGTTGTCAGCAGAAAATGATCCACTTGGGCCTTTACCACCAGGTTGGGGTAAGTTAATTAGCTGTTGATTTCAGGAAGGGACAGTTACAGAAATCTGGAATGCAGTTCTTGTATACTGGATTTTTTTTCTTTTTTTTTCCCCTTAGAAAGAAGAGTGGATTCAAATGATAGGGTGTATTTTGTAAATCATAACACAAAGACAACACAGTGGGAAGACCCTCGAACTCAAGGGTAGGTGTGTATATTGACTGTGCAGATAAAAAAGATCTTGCTTAATTCTTTTTTATCATGATATGGGAGAAAAAGCAATGTCTGAAATTTCTTCTGCAGTTTACAAAATGAGGACCCTCTTCCAGAGGGCTGGGAAATCAGATATACCAGAGAGGGTGTCAGATACTTTGTTGATCATAATACAAGAACCACCACCTTCAATGATCCTCGTACTGGGAAATCTTCTGTGTAAGTGAGAAAATAAATACATTTTTAAATGTTTTACCTTGTTATAGTTTAATAGTGAAGTTTCTTTGTGTCAAAACAATCTACAGTTTTAGCTGGAATTGCACACTTAATTATGAACAAATTGTTGTAATATAAATTTGATTTATTTTTAAGCTTTAATTGTCAGTTTATCTATGATACATTTTGCTGTACTGCTCTGATGTTCAATAGTTTTAATACATTTTTCAAATTCCAAGATTGTAATAATTTTTTAAATAGAGAGGGGAAGTGAGGTAAACTTGAATATTGAACTAATGTAACTAGTAGTTACATTTTAAAGAAACAAAACATTATCATTATAAGTATTTCTTATAATTGTACACACTCTAGCAACAATAATGTCTAAACAAAGTAGTTCTAAATATTCCTCAAAAAGTTTACATGCAAATCTTCTTTAAAATAGTTTAGTTAGAGTATTGACCCAACCTATAGTGGCTGTCTTAATGCCTTTTATATAGGGTAGGGCTTACTTCTGATAACATGTTGATGACCTTTTATTTAAAGAGCCTGTAGAATGTTGCACTAGAAAGTCCTGCATAGTTCCACAAGCAGCTGAATTTATGAAGCCTAACTTAGCAGTCTTTCTCTGTGAAGATGATATTTTTCTTTAAGTGACTTGTAATTTTTTACAAGTTTGAGAGGGACTTGATATCCTCTTGATCTCTAACTTTCTCAATTTGGTAAATTGACCTGCATCTTAAACTAAAAAAAAAAAGGGGGGAAGGGGTGGTGGAAAGGAAGACTGGCCTACCAAACAATCAGCTGCATTTTGTTTCTGATTGCATCTTACAATAACAATTGTTGTGCTGTTGTTTAGTATTTGAAGTACTATTTGATGTCTGTGTGATTAATGTATCTCAAATATATTTCTTTACAGAAATAAAGGGCCACAGATTGCTTATGAGCGTAGCTTTAGGTGGAAACTTGCTCATTTCCGTTACTTGTGTCAGGTACTGATTTAGTAATTATTTACTTAGTGACACTAACTATGTGAGTTTACATTTATATGGGCTGCCTTTTAATGCTATTGCCTTATTATTACAGTCCAATGCACTGCCAAGTCATGTGAAAATCAATGTATCCAGACAGACTTTGTTTGAGGATTCCTTCCAGCAAGTAAGCCTGTAAAAATGATTGTGTTTGTTTATCAAGACAAAGCATAGGAACAAAAATGGCCATATCCAGTCCAGACTAATGGTCCTTCAGGCGTAGTAATCTTCCTCTGGTGTTAGGCAGTGGGAGATTCTTAGGGAGGACTGTAAGAACAGAAGTATTGTAGATAATACTTTTACCAAATGATCCTTCGGCTTCCAACTGTTTACAATTGAAATGCCTCTTGAGCTTGATGTGGTTTCTGAGTATTTTAATAATCCTCAAGGGACTTTTCTTCAGTGAGCTTGTCTGTGTTCCTCTTGTGAACCTTTTGCATCTACAGTCTCCTGTGGTAATCAGTTCCATAGCTAAACTGCATTGCCTACTGTATCAGCCACATCAGATTTGCTTTCCTGATTCCTGTGTGTGGGTAGATACATTACAATATGTTGTTTTCTCCAATTAAAACTGGTGTCCTGCTTTGTCCTTCAAAGGCTGCATCTGTGTAATTGAATCTTACAGTTCTTGGGCTCTTACAATCTACAGCCTAATGATATTCCTCCTTTCTCTGTAACAATGACTGCAGTCGCCACATCAAAACCTTCTGGGAGGGATTCCATATAAGTAGAGAGCATATTATTAATGAAAGTGTATTACACTTATTCTGGATTAAATTACTTCTTTAAGTGATTTACCCAAAACAAAAAATTGTATATATCAAATGAAGTGCCTTTTTGCCTGTTTTCCTTTAATAATGACTGCCTTAGGAAGAGTGTCACAACAGGACAACCATATAATGATACTTTCCCGATATTCTTTCCCACTTGCTAGCAGTCTGCTGCTCGAGGATTTTAAGTCTAAGCTGGTATTTTTGTGTGTAGTTCATTGATTGCATTTTCCATGAGACAGTCTAATTGCTGGTCAAACCTATGTAACATTTGAGGTATATAGCATTTCTGTATCAAAATAAAATTAAATCTGAATGAGTGTTGTAATGACAGTGCATAGTTTATAATTTATTATTATTTCTTAAAATAGATCATGGCATTAAAACCCTATGATTTGAGGAGAAGATTATATGTTATATTCAGAGGAGAAGAAGGATTGGATTATGGTGGCTTGGCAAGGTAAAAGAAATTTGTTAAAAATAGTTTTTTTGGGGTTTTTAATAACACTCTAATCTTGATTTCTCTTGCAGTCTGACCCTGGGTACCTTTGTAGTTTGCCTAAATGTATTAAGGAGGCAGCACTGGCTATTGCTAGGAGTTATAACCTTGCATTGCTAAAACTGCCATCTTAGTTGTTCAGTTCTTTGACAAAGATTGTTGTTAAAACTGGAAGTTTTTTATGCCAGTTAATTGCTCTGGACTGAGTTATTTCAGAAACTTTTTATCAGAAAGTTCCATTTTCCTAGAAGTGGGGACTGTGGGAAAATAAAGTGTTCTGCTTATTTGGAAAAAACCCCAAGTGAACACTAGATTGAGGCTGATATAAACAGGAAGGAAATAAACAATGGGAGGGTAGTGCAAGCATGAGGTAACAGCAGACAGACAATGTAGGCTCCACAGGAATGTGAAACAGCTGGACTGCCAGCTTTTCTAAACTCTATAGTAGAACTCAGAGGGAAAAATCTAATAAGAAGAAAACCATAGACAAAGTGTGTTTCATCTCTTGACCATAGAATCATAGAATCATAGAATTGATTGGGTTGGAAAAGACCTCAGAGATCATCAAGTCCAACCCTTGGTCCAACTCTAGTCAGTTTACTAGATCATGGCACCCAGTGCCACGTCCAATCTCAGTTTAAAAACCTCCAGGGACGGTGAATCTACCACCTCTCCGGGCAGGCCATTCCAATGCCTGATTACTCTCTCTGTAAAGAATTTTTTTCTAATATCCAACCTAAACTTCCCCTGGCAGAGCTTAAGCCCGTGCCCCCTTGTCCTATTGCTGACTGCCTGGGAGAAGAGACCGACCCCCACCTGGCTATAACCTCCCTTCAGGTAGTTATAGAGAGTGATGAGGTCACCTCTAAGCCTCCATATAGACTACAACCACTGACTAATGCTGCCAGTTACTGTCAGAGGGAAATGTTACTGTTAGGATGAAAATTTCAGTACTACTGTATGTCCAGGGAATCAGAATTGGTCATAGATGATAGAATTTTTCTTGTTAGGTTGGGGGTTTCTTAATATAAAGGTCTTCTGTTTTGGTTTTGTTCTGGTTCTATGTAGCTAACAGTGTTAGAAAATTTATAAATAAGGAAGCTTGCCTCTGAAGCTTGAGCTTCTCTGGATATGTAGGGTGTTATGCTTCTGAATTACAGTATCTGATAGGCTTTTGAGAAGTGACTGCAGGGAGGATTTCAGTTTTTGCTTTGCATGGGTTTTGTTTGGTTGGTGTCCCTATCTTGATGGCCCTAGGCATAGGATGGGAACAGGGAGAGTTCAAGTAGTGTGTTCCATAGAAACAAAGTATTCCAAAGTGTGTAGTCACAGAAAATAGCAGAATAAATAAGTAACACATACATAAGTAGTACAGTTTCATAAAGTCTTGCCAAAAATTTTGTATGTGAAATTGAGAAGCAGTAAGGATCTCATTGTAACGTGAGCTGAGAATTCTTAAGTGGCACTGAGTAAATGTTCATGTACTGACCAATACAATACTGCATTAATACAAATGTAGAAAGCTGATGCCCCTGATTTATCAGCTTTCTGCAGCAGGCTAAACTCAGTGTTCCTTCCAGACTTTACTTTGCATTTAGCAGAACCAGTATGACACTATGTCCTGTGGCAAGTTTTAGCTGTTGATGGGAAAAATTCATTGCTTCTGCAAACTCCTTGTTGGTGACAGATTTATTTAATTCCTCCCTTGTTACCTTTGTTCTAATTTAAATGGCTATTAAAATTGATGCTTCTATATATAATTGTCTCAGTATAAAACTTGCATAGACTCCTGTACAACATTCTCATGCTTATTGAAAGATACATGGAACCCTGTTAGGGTTATCCATATCCTGGCTGCCTTTCTCTGTTTACTCTTTCTACTTGGCCTTTAGGCTGGAAGCATATCATAGTGAATCATGATCCATGACTTGAGTTTCATAGAACTGTTAGGAGAAACATGCCAACAAACCTCATTTGTATTCCCTGATCTAGAGTAAATACAGAGGTAGAAAGGATACCTCTTAAATGTGACAGCTGAAAGGTAGCTGGAATGGAATTCAGTCCCTGTAGTCATTATAAGATAGACTTTTAGGTTTTTTTGCAGGTTTTCCCTAAGCCTGGCTGTTTAGTACTGAACATTCAGTGCCTGATACAAAAGTTCCTGAATATATATATGACTGCTTCTGAGATCCCTGATTATGTGCAAATACTGTAAAGCAACAAATATTATAAAAATAACCTATCCAAACACTAAATACCAAATTCTAGTATTACTTCAGATAACCTGAGCTGGAAACTATTAAAGTGGTGAATAACATGTATTTGTGAAATCTCAGCAAAAGGGTATTTTCACACCGTTGTGCGCTGTAGGCTTAACTAATGCGCGGTAATTTGTTAAACCACAGTAACTCCGTGTCAGATTGGGAAAGCAAATAAGATGTGCTGAGGTTTGGGCTTATTTGTTTTGCTTTGTTTTATCTAAGTTGTTTATAATAAGCATGGAATAATCTGTGATTTTTTAAATAAAGATTTGAATTGTAGACAGTAAAGCAGGCATGAGGATGATAAATGTTGTGTACAGGTTGAGGCAAGGACTGGAAGAAAAACTTACCAGTAGGCATCCAAAACCTGTGCTCTGAGGGTGTGTTCAAGGTGACAATCTTAACTATCATTTCTAAAGTTTGGAAACTGTGACTTTCTAACATGATTGGTTTTGATAATGAATTTTTTTATATTTAAGAAGTTTATAATACCACATATTATTCTGTGATTCTAATACAGTACTGTTTATATTATTTTTCAAAGTTTGCATATATTTTGACCATTTTGCTAGTTACCTAAGGGGAATGGTGATAAACATCTGTATTTGATGGTTTTTATGTGTATACATGTTTTTTTTCCTTAGAGAATGGTTTTTCTTGCTTTCCCATGAAGTACTGAACCCTATGTACTGCCTATTTGAGTATGCTGGCAAGAGCAACTATTGCCTGCAGATTAATCCAGCATCAACAATCAATCCTGACCATCTTTCATATTTCTGTTTCATTGGGCGCTTTATTGCCATGGTAGGTTAGATTTTTAAGGTTTTATATTTGCTGTAGCTATACATTTATTCCTGAACAGTATTTGTTTTTACAGTTATTAAAGGTTATATTAATCTCGTAGAAATGGAAAATTAAGGCCTATAAGGTTATTGAGCCAAAGATTCCCTGGGAGTTAAGTCTCTTATACACTCGTTTCCTGGGAGACTGATGAAAGTTAATATCACATTCAATATAATATTTTATTTTCATCAATTGGATGTGTGTGCTTCATGCAAACCGCTGTTTGATTGAGTGTCTGAATACTGATGCTCTGAAAAATGTGGCAGTTTTCACTTTTGTGAACAAGGCTCCTCAGCTAGGCTTGGCAAACCTTACTGTACTTGAAAAAAATAGTTAGAATGCAGGTTACACAAAGCCTTAATTTAAACATATGTGCTTGGATACAAAAGTCAGATACTGAGGAGAAAGAAGCTGTCAGGGAGCTGATTGTCTGCCATCAGATTCCTCATTAACTATAAGCTGACGAGGCATGTGTCATTTCTTCTGGTATCGCTGTGTTGGTTTTCTATAGTGACTCCTGTCACATTTCTTTCTTTCCATGTGATACAGTCATCTTTCCACATGATCATCATGTCTACAGGTAGCCTTCAGCAACACCCCTGAACATGGTGAACAGTGAAACCAAACAGAGTATATAAAAGTGTATTTTCATATTGAAGACTGTTGTTCAGGCTTTTTGTATGAAATCAGAATAAATACAAGCCAAGCATAACATTAATGAAAAAATATTTTCAGACTTGAAGTAGTTTAGGTCTGGGCAGTTTCTTGGTTTTGCTTTTCTTATAGATGCTTCTTGAGAAATTTATTCAGTTTTGACAATAACATCTCCTATTTCAAGGATTTTATGGCCAAGCTCACCATTTCTGTGCCGTCATGAAAATTTATCTCCTTGGGTTAATGCTTTCAATAGGCTGCCAACTTTTTTCTTACCTTTAGAACCCTCAGCAAGTTATATTGCCATTTAGCAGGAAGATGTGATAAAGCTAGTTAGGTGCTAGAGCCAAATTTTGTCTCTTTTAGGCACTGATTTTTGATTTTGTGCATAAGATAAATCCATACTTGAAATGCTAACTTCAGGTGAACTATTTCATAACAATACAGATCCTAGTAGAGAACTTGATTGAAGTAATTAATATAATTAAAAGACAAACTTTTATTTCCTGAAGTATTTATGTGCTGGTGTTTTAAATTCTCTCAGTTAGGTGAGAGACCTGTGTAATGGTGCCTAATGTGGTCTGTTGCAAGATTTGAGTGTAGTCATGGTCTATACTCGATGGTACTTTGCAGTGCTTCCTGGGATACCCTCTAGTGGCTTAAAATAGCTCAGGAAATAATGTAACTGGGAATCATTTTAAGGAGTCTAGATAGACTTTGTAGGTGCAATTGCAGTTTCTGTTCTTCTCACAGTTCTAGAATAGTTGTGACTTTTAGTTTTCAGTACTGAAGTAATCACAGATGTTGTCAACTGAAACAGGACTAAATGCAAAGAATACATATCTTACTCTGTTAAAAAAAAAACCTGTTAAATGAAATTGGCTGAGGCAACGTTTAGATTTTGCTGTAAGGTTATCATACACATTAAATGAGATGATTTAAGAGCTTAATTTTGCAAAAAGCAGAAAATCATATGCCGAGATGCTGCACTTGACACTGAAGTTTTCAGTTTCTATCGGCTCACTCTCCCATAAGAATTAGAGACTGGTTTAAAGGTAAATAGATAAACAAATAAATAAAGACCTCTGAGATAACTCTTTAAGCTCTCCTAAAGCAGAAGAAAATGCATGCTAGACTAAGCCTTAGGTGGGAAATTAGAAGGTCGGGAAAAAGATAGAGCCTAAAGGAAATGGGCTGTTAATTGGCTCTTCTCCTCATAGAATTTCAGCTGTGGGGAAAGAGAAGTAATGAATTCCATACATGGACTATGTGCAGGGTGATTTTTAAAAAAGCTGTTTTACTGAAGAAAGTGTACTTAATAAGGAGGAGGAAAACAGTTTTCATGGTTATAGCTGTGCTCCCTTAGCTCTCAGATGCACTGAGTCAGTGTAGAGGTCAACACTGTGTGTGTGTGTGTGTGTGTGTGTGTGTGTAGTGCTTTGCTTCAGTACTAGAAATGAGCTTTCACCTATGTTCATGCGTGGTGAGACGAGTGTGACCATGTTTTGGGAGTTCTTTTCAGTTTCATGGAGAACCTAATTTCTCAGTTCTCTTGTTCACCTACAAGAAGTGTGATTCCCAAAGCTCTTTCCTACAAGCTGCAGAAGCATTCTGTAAAGGATGATTTTGCTGGATGTATGTAGTAGAAAATAGATGGTAGTATCAAATAGGATGAAATATTATGATCAAATAGGATCCAATAACACCTGGCAATTATGCCTATTCACATACTAATGCAAAGAAAGGATAAAATTCTTTTATGAGAAGTTTTTTTTTTTTAGTCAAATAATTTCTAAATTGTAATACATATGCTTGGATAAGTTTTGTCAATATTATTTTTGCTTCCCATTTAATGTAATGTTTTGTAGTTTTTAAATACCAAGCTGCTACTGCTATTTCGTGGGTTTTATTATTTGAACAAGAAAGGAAAAAAAGACTTCAAGTCCAGAAACATTTCAATAATTCAGTAGTTCAATAAAAGCTAAACAGACTTTTTCTGTTCAACAGGCATTGTTTCATGGGAAATTCATTGACACTGGTTTTTCTCTGCCTTTCTACAAACGAATGCTGAGCAAAAAGCTTACTATTAAGGATCTAGAATCTATTGATACTGAATTTTACAACTCCCTAATTTGGATAAGGTTTGTAGGTTTTTTTTTTGTGTGTGTGTGTCTGTAATAGTTTATGGATTTTTTTTGTTTATATAAAATTTATTGCACTATTTTTTTTTTGCTTTATATCCAGGGATAATAACATTGAAGAGTGTAACTTGGAAATGTACTTTTGTGTGGATATGGAGCTCTTAGGAAAAGTAACCTCACATGAGCTGAAATCAGGAGGTTCAAATATCTTGGTAACTGAGGAGAACAAAGAAGAATACATTGGGTAAGAAGGTGTAGATGCTAAAAAAAGTGTTCCATGTTTCTCCTATTGCTCTAGCCTTTTTTTGACACAGTGTTGGTTTTTGGGTTTTTTGTTTTGTTTTGTTTTTCTTCCCATATTAGTGTTTAATTCTTCTGACTGTGTTATTGAAATGGTATTTTGGTACATGTTGGTATCTTGATACATATGATTTGTTGGTACAAAAAGAGACCATACAGAGAGAAGATGACCTGTTATGCTGCTAGATGTACAATGAGAGAACAGGTGAAAATAAGCAAAACTATTTTTAGTAACTGCAGGTAACAAATCCAGGTGGAGGGAATACATTTATTTGACAGAAGATTCCAAAATTGTTCAGAACTTTCCTGTCAGTGTGGAAACTGAATTTCAGTATGGTGTATAATGTGGTGTGACTTAAACTATTTTTTGAACTCTTTCTACTGCTCTTTCCTCGTGTTATTTCCTAATTTTATCACTGTCTTTCTGAACCTGCATTTCTGATCTGTCTAGTCAGTGATCTCAAAAGCAGATCCTTTTCTGTGATACAGTGTATATCCAGTGCTGCACATAAAGTTTCCACTTAAATTAGAAGTCTTTAGTTTCTGTAGTCATTTTTTTTTTATAATTCAGAAATGGCTTGATCATTTTAGTTGAAACTTTAAACACGTTAGCTCTTCCTCCAAATCTTCATGTAAATCAGAAGCTCAGAACAGAAAATTACTTTTGTTTGTTGAAGCTGAAAATAGTTCATACTTACAAGTACTGGGTAATAATAGTTATAAGTATTATAAGCAACAGTATTTCTTACTATTCTCTGCCTACATGGTGGTTTTTGTAAGAGAATATTTTAAAATCAGTGGAAATTTTTCTACCATTGAAATACTGGGATTATGCATTTTTTTAAGCTAAAGCAAATCGTTTCGTAACAAAGCATAATGCCCAGATAGCATTATTTTCATGAAACCACTGCTGAATTAGTGAAAAGTTATTAATGATATTTTTTCTTCTTTTCTGTTTTTGTTTAATTTTTTTATACTGGAATGGTTTAATCTAAGTACATCTTGCTTCTTTTACTGTTATCTGAGTTTGGAGATTTTTGATAATACTAGTATGGTAGGTTCTTTATAGTTAATAGAATCATACAGTGTATGAAGTAAAATCTGCAGAAGTGTTACCTCATGGGACGACACAATCGTACATGTTTGAACTTCTTCACATTGAGTGCTAATTGATGTTTAATTCATGTTTGGTTTTGTTCCATTCCAGGCTAATGGCAGAGTGGCGATTTTCTCGGGGAGTTAGAGAACAAACCAAAGCTTTTCTTGATGGTTTTAATGAAGTAGTTCCTCTACAGTGGCTACACTATTTTGATGAAAAGGAACTAGAGGTGAAGTTTTCTGTTCAACTTTTTTATCTTTTGCAACGGTGTTACGTATGGAGTAATTAAGGGGATAGGTCACCTTGAATCTCTCATCTGCGTGTGCTGCATTTGTAGCTTCTGGAACACGGAGAATTTAATAGGAGCATTGGGATTAAATCATGATGAAAAGCCACATTATCTATTCAATCAGTGTTTTGTGGTGCTCAGCTGTTGGGAATTTTAGTTTCTGTCCTCAGTGTTAAAATGCTTTTTGAAAGTTTCTGTGAGATCACTGATGGATCTATTAGTCGGAGAAAACATTTTCCTCTGTGGTGGATGGGTAGAATCACTGTGTAACAGATAACACATACACAGTCTAACATAAGTTCTAGGATTCTTACATTTAAGGACAGAAAGTTGGAGGAACCAACAGGGTTTGAAACTGAAATTTGCAGATCCTCAGTATAGGGCTGATAACTGGAATTGCTTGCATACACTGTGGTTCCTTAGCCATCATCCTGGCCTGTGTTCACTCTTGGGGTTGTGATTTGGAGCAGGGACAAAAGGCTCTGTGGTGCTATGCTCATTTGTTTCTGTGAGACCTGCCAAGGTTCCCTGTATATAATGAGCAGTTTTCTGAAAGCTAAATGGGAGTTTTTTTCTGAGAAAAAACTTTGATCAACCTCATTCATCGTTCAGTTTTGCAGGAGGCTTTGCCTTTAGAACTTTCAGCTTTTAATTCCTCTTGTAATAAATACTTTGTAATGTGTTTTATATTCATCGGAGCAGCAGGAGCAGCAATGTAATCATCATCATCTTGGAATATGAGGCAAAACTTCAATGGAAGGGGAAATATCCTCTTTAATATAAAAAATTAGTTTTATGAGAAATGTAGTAGTTTTTATTATTGAATTTTTAGTTGGAAGATACCAAGTTTCTGGTATTCAGTTCTTCAGACTACTTAAATACATAAACAAATTTGGAGGAGTTCTTTATACTTAGGACAAAGAAAAATCTAACTGAAGCAAAATGAAAAAATTACCAGTACTTTTCTCAGAGCAGGAACTTCTGTTTTTGTTACCATGTCTCATACAGGATAAAAAATGCTTTATGTGTTTAATAGGAAGTTATCATTCTCTTTTCTAGGTTATGCTCTGTGGTATGCAAGAAGTTGATTTAGCAGACTGGCAGAGGAACACTGTTTATCGTCATTATACAAGGAATAGCAAACAGATCATATGGTTCTGGCAGGTGTGTGGATCAGTAAAATTTCTGACTTCTTTAGGTTTTGTTCTGTTCTGTAACACTAACGACACGCGGAGTGGAGGGATGCCATCCAAATGAAGGTTCTTACTGCCTCCTTTCTTTTTTCCTTTTAGAGAAGGAAAGGAGGATTACTGGTCTTTAGGGCGCATACTTCAGGGTGAGAAATGGCAGATAGGTACACACATTACATTTGGATGCTGCCTCATGAATATTTTTTCATATCTTGTCCTTACTGATAATGCAACGAGTTTTTTTTATTCTTAGCAGTGATTTACCTTCTAAATGTTCTTACGTGCAGTACACCTGTTCATCTTCATTTTCCAGTACCTGAAAGGAGCCTACAAGAAAGATGGAAAGGGACTTTTTACAAGAGCATGTAGTGACAGGACAAGGGGAAATGGATTCAAACTTAAAAGAGGGTAGGTTTAGATTAGATACTAGGAGGAATTTCTTTGCTCTGTTGAGGCGCTGGAACAGGTTGTCCAGAGAAGCTGTGAATGCCTCATCCCTGGAGGTGGATGGAGCTCTGAGCAACCTGGTCTGGTGGAAGGTGTTCCTGCCCATGGCAGGGGATGTTGGAACTGGATGATCTTCAAGGTCCTTTCCAACCCAAACCATTCTATGATTCAATGATCTAAAATGCCATGTATTATTTATGATTATTGTCATATTAACTTTTTTGGTCTACCACTGACTAATTATCACCCACATTTTAATGAAGCTGGCTAAGGAAAAACCCTCCAAAATGCTGTTCAGACTCACACTTTCTATGAGTTTTCCTAAAGAGAAGTCAGAGGTAGGCAGTTACCGTCTTGTGATAAATCACCATTTTAGAGATGCTTTTGACTAAGTTTCTATAGGAAAATGATGCAAATCACGTATTTTCTAACTTATTTATATTGTAAGATCTGATATATCTTTTTAAGATTCTCGGTACTGAAAGAATCCTAACCAGAAGTTTAAGTAACTTGGATATGGTATCAACATTTATATGCAAGTTTGTCTGACTCAAAATTCTAGGTATCAATCGCTCCTCTCTTACTGAGACATTCTCCGCCTCCCTTCTCTTTTCTTCTTCTCCCTTTCCCAGTGAATTTCTGTACAGTGGTACAGCTGTTGTGGATGGTTTTTTTCTTATTGAGACTTCCACATGCATAGAATTCTTCAGTCTTGATCTACGCAGAGCCTCTGGCTAGGCTAGTATTGTGTTTAATCAAAATGGCAGTAGTCTTCATGTAAAGCATTGGCACAATTTATGTTTTAGTGTAGAATAAAATAGATAAGGATTCTTCTGATTTGCTGTTCCCAGCCTTCAGGTTGTAATGGTCAACAGTGCATATAATCTGAAATCACTGTCTTCTCTCTCCAACAATTTTGCTAAAATCAAGAAATGCAAACTGTTACCAAGGTGGTGTAGTTTTAAGTGTAATTACACTTTTTCAACCATCTCATGGGGTTTTTGTTTTTCTCCAGCTGTGTTAGATTTTTATTAAGTAATTTGAATTTCTGTGCCTAGTTTGTAAAAGAAACAGACAACGAGGTTCGCATGCGACTTCTGCAGTTTGTCACTGGCACTTGCAGATTACCACTGGGTGGATTTGCTGAACTTATGGGTAAGTAAAAGGTGACCAAAACTGTTATACTGTATTGTTTCATTTGCAAATGAACCATGCTGCAAGTGTACAGATAACAGGAACTTCATGTTTATCACCTTAGATCTAGAAGGGCTTTTTAGATCAGAAATCCCATGAGTATATTTACAAATTTGGAAATCAGCTCATTTCTATGAGAAGCATATTCATATTCAAGTAACAATGATCAGCACCTAATGAGCTCTGTTTGGTGTATCCGAGTTGTGTCTTATGTCATGTATATATCACGTGTGCTACTACTTAGAAGGAACAGATTACACTTTTTAAAATCTTCTTTTCTAGGAAGTAATGGTCCTCAGAAATTCTGCATTGAAAAAGTTGGTAAGGAAACCTGGTTACCAAGAAGTCACACTTGGTGAGTTGTTACAGATAAACTTTCTGTACCTTTAGTGGTTCTCTCTTCTGGTCTTGCATTGACCAAATCAAATTATATCTAATTTGACTCAGTTCTCCAGCTTCATTTGATTCCCCTGACATGCCCATATTGAATACTTTTCTGGTTGCCCTATTCTTAAAATTTGCTTCTGGGGTGAACAGTTTGTATCATGAAATCTATCAAAAATATGAGATCATCCTTCTTGCATAGAACTGAGAGATGTTTCCCTAATTCTTTAGAGAATGTTAAATACCTGAACAAGTCATGTTAGTACTAGGGACGTACAGTTATTAGAAACTTATTATGCAGTAACATTATAAAACATAAAATGTATAGTCATGAGAAGAAGTTGCATGAAATAAATCACAGGAAATATTCAGAACAAGGTTGCTTAGCCAAGAACGCTGATACTTTTTCCCACTAGGCTTCAGATGGGCCATTTTTGGCTTGGCATTCCTGTGCCAAACTGGTGCCAACAGGTACACAGATGGGTTCCTCATATGTCCTGTGTGCAAAATGGACACACTTCCCTTTGGCAACTTGTGACAGTAGGATTCATCAGTTTTAAACTTATTCAGGGTATCCTCCATTTTACATTTTTTCTACTAGATGTTTCTAAGTGATGTTTGCAAGACTTAAACCTCTCTCTTTGTCCAAGATAATTTTGGGGAAGACATGGAATGAAACAGTTTTGGCAGAAGCCTTTTAGGGCAAAGTTTAGAGGGGAAAAACACCCCACCTATATCCAGGCATGTATAGGAAGGAGCAAAGTTCAGCTTATTCATACTGTTGTTGAAATTTGGAGATGCATCGGACTAGGATTATTTTAAACTTCATGCTGAAAATTTCCTTTATTTTTCCTAAGTATTATAGTTTTTTTCTAATTATTGTATTTTTATATTATACTTAGAAAATGTATCTTGGGCTGTCTTTAGTCTTCAAAGGTTCTGTTTTTTATCTGGTAACAGTCTTTTGTTTCTTAAAGTATTCCTCAAATTTTGTCTCTTTTTACTGTTTTTAGAAATGTCAAGGTAATGAGATTGTGCTGATTGTTATTTGTTTCTAATTGTTAGAACATTTATTACTTCTACTATAGCAGTCTAGTTCTGCAGAGTTATACATGGACTTTAGATAAATTTAACAAAATTTTGTGTTTTTTTTTTCTGCTCAGTTTTAATCGTTTGGATTTGCCACCATATAAAAGCTATGAACAACTAAAAGAGAAGTTGCTTTTTGCTATTGAAGAAACAGAGGGATTTGGTCAAGAATAGAAGCGGCTTCTAGTCAAAAAGGATATCTTGCATAATAAAAGGCCCAGCCAATTAAAATTGCACACTTAATTGTATATAAGCTTTTTTTTCTGTACAGTGATCTTTCTGGAACTCTAAAAGTTTAATTGTTCTTTGTTCTTCCACAAATATATGCAAAACAGTTCA
>VWZG01008514.1:29642-42626 GCA_013396735.1 Grallaria varia
GCGGGACCGGCGCGATGGTGAGCGGCGGGAGCGGCACCGGCGGCCGCGCCGGGACTGGGCGGGGCACGGCAGGGCGCTGGAGCTCTGGGCGGGGCCCACCGCCCCCAGGCCCACCTGCCCGGTGTGCCGGTAGTGCCCCGGTAGATCCCCCGGTGTCGCTCGGTGCCTGAGGCCTCTCCCCTCTGTTCCCCTCGCAGCTGCCCCTGTCGCTGCTGAAGACGGCGCAGAACCACCCCATGGTGAGTAGCGGCCCCGGTGCCGCCGCCGCTCCCGGCCTCGGCCCCGCCGGTGCCCTGCGAGTGGCACCGCGGCGAGTCCCGGTACCGGCGACACGGTGTGCCCCGTTGTTCTCTCGCAGCTGGTGGAGCTGAAGAACGGGGAGACCTACAACGGGCACCTGGTGAGCTGCGACAACTGGATGAACATCAACCTGCGGGAGGTCATCTGCACCTCGCGGGTAAGGCCGGGGCACCGGGCAGGGGGCAGGGGTCAGCCTGGCACCGGATGGGGGTCACCCACGGGCTGTGTCCGCAGGGAACACCCTGGCACTGGGCAGGGGTCACCCATGGGCTGTGTCCATGGGGAACACCCTGGCACTGCGCAAGGACCACCCCCACCCACCCAGGGAGCACCCAGCATCAGACAGGGGTCACCCACCCAAATTGCCCCCAGGGAGTGCCTGGCACTGGGCAGGGGTCACCCATGGGCTGTGTCCATGGGGAACACCCTGGCACTGCGCAAGGACCACCCCCACCCACCCAGGGAGCACCCAGCATCAGACAGGGGTCACCCACCCAAATTGCCCCCAGGGAGTGCCTGGCACTGGGCAGGGGTCACCCATGGGCTGTGTCCATGGGGAACACCCTGGCACCGGGCAGGGGGCAGGGGTCAGCCTGGCACCGGATGGGGGTCACCCACGGGCTGTGTCCATGGGGAACACCCTGGCACTGCGCAAGGACCACCCCCACCCACCCAGGGAGCACCCAGCATCAGACAGGGGTCACCCACCCAAATTGCCCCCAGGGAGTGCCTGGCACTGGGCAGGGGTCACCCACCCACCCTGTGAGTGCCCAGCACCGGGCAGGGGTCACTCACCTGCCAGGNCCATGGGCTGTGTCCATGGGGAACACCCTGGCACTGCGCAAGGACCACCCCCACCCACCCAGGGAGCACCCAGCATCAGACAGGGGTCACCCACCCAAATTGCCCCCAGGGAGTGCCTGGCACTGGGCAGGGGTCACCCACCCACCCTGTGAGTGCCCAGCACCGGGCAGGGGTCACTCACCTGCCAGGTCCCTGCAGAACACGTGGCACCAGGTGGGGGTCACCCACCTGCCCACCCCAGGGAGCAGAACAGTGGGGTTTGGGATTTGTGGATGTGCCTCGGGTCGTGGCAGGACGAGCTGAATTCAGGAGGAGCAGGAGGAGGTGACAGCAAAGCCTTTTCCGTGCCCGTGGTAGGGGTGGTGCCATCCCTCTCCTTGGGAATTCCCTTCCCAAGGCTCAGTGCTCCACCTGGGAAGAGCAGCACTCCAGGTTTTATTCCCTCTGGGTGATGGGGAGGTGTCACCCAGAAGGACATTGTCCTGCTGGAGCCAGTCCAGGATGGCTGGAAGGATGGAGCAGCTTTCCTGTGGGGAAAGGATTGGGATTGTTCAGCCTGGAAAAGAGAAGCTTCAGGGTGAGCTCATTGTGGCCTTCCAGGACCTGAAGGGGCTACAAGAAAGATGGAGAGAGACTATTTCCAGGGGTCTGGAGTGGCAGGACGAGGGGAATGGCTTCCCTTGGACACAGGGCAGGCATAGATGGGATACTGGGAGGGAATTGCTGGCTGTGAGGGTGGGGAGGCCCTGGCACAGGGTGCCCAGAGCAGCTGTGGCTGTTCCATCCCTGGGAGTGTCCAAGGCCAGGTTGGAGCACCCTGGGACAGTGGAAGGTGTCCCTGCCCATGGCAGGGGGTGGCACTGGGTGGGCTTTGAGACCCTTCCAACCCAAACCAGTCTGGGATTCCCGGCACTGGTGACCTGGCACAGGAGGGCAGCCGGGCTCCAAAACACCCCAGGATCCCAGATGAACGTGGCCTTTTGGATGGCACTGGTGGCACTGGTGGCACTGGCCACTAGATGGCACGGAACAACGAGCCTGGAGCCGGTTGTTTACTCCGGGCAGGCCGGAACGAGGAAGCAAAGGAGCCTTTGGAGCCTGTTCCATCCCCTCCTGCATCCCGAGCCAAGGAGCAGCCAGGCAGATCCAAGGCAGGGTGGGGTTTGCCGGGTGTCTCTTGGAAGAGAACTCTTGTTCTCCCTCTTGTCCTGGACTTGCCTGTACAGGCAGAGCTGCCCCAAATAACTCCCGGGGCGGGGGAAAAGGGGGGGAGAACCGGCTGGTTTATCCCGGGAGAGCAGGAACGGGGCGTTCTGGTTTCACCTCCTCTCCCGGGATGTGACAGACGCCTCGTCCACGCGGTGCCTCTCGAGGGTGGCCGGGCTGGAGGGATCCCAGACCCTGCCGTGGTGCCAGAGAGCAGCTCCCAGTCCCTGCTCCCAGTCCCTGCTCCCAGTTACCACCATGCCCACAGAGTTGTTGTTCAGCTCCCACTGTGGGTCACGTCCCGTCGTATCCCAGGAAAACCCTGAAACGCCTGAAAGCCACCATATAGAGGTGGCTGCCTCGGACCTGGGCACGCCAAGGCTCTGTTTTAGTCATAAATCCACGAGGTGGGAGCTCCTTGTTTGGCTCCCACCCCACGGCCAGCTGGCTCCGGAGCCTCCTCTCCGCTCCCTGCACACCCCACGGGAGGGATGGACTGGGGGGGCTCCCAGCTGGAGAACAAACCCGGCCAGGGCTGCCTTTGCCTCACCAGAATCGGGGTTTTAACCCCCCCCCAGCCCCCCATGCTCGTGTCTCCCGGTCCCACTTTCAATTCCCTTCGTGGAGGGGAAGGGGAAGGGGAAGGAGCTGCCCGTTCCCTCCCCCACTTCTGCCTTCCTTTGCTGCGGGTGCGTTTGAGGTGACTGGGGGACAAACTTCAGCACGTCCCTTCCAACTCAGAACGTTCTGCCATTGAAACTACGCTTGTTGGTGGCCCCGGGGTTGTATTTTGGGGAGCCAAAGCCCCCCCTGGTCCTTGTTCACGTCTGGTTGCAAACGATGCCTTTGGCAGAGGCTGCTCTGGAGCTCCAGCTCCCCCCAGCCGTGGTGGCAGAGGCTCCAAAGCTCCACGCTCTGCCCTTGCCTTGACGTTGTCGCTGCCCCGGCAGGACGGGGACAAGTTCTGGAGGATGCCCGAGTGCTACATCCGCGGCAGCACCATCAAGTACCTGCGGATCCCCGACGAGATCATCGACATGGTGAAGGAGGAGGTGGTGGCCAAGGGCCGGGGCCGGGGCGGGATGCAGCAGCAGAAGCAGCAGAAGGGCCGCGGGGTCGGAGGAGCCGGCCGAGGTAACCATCCCATGGCCTCCCAGCTTTTGGAAGGGAACCCCCTCCCTGCCTTTCCAATCCCCCCTCTGGGGAAGGAGCAGCTCCCAGTTCCCTCCCTGGGGCAAGGAACAGCTCCCAGTTCCCTCCCTGGGGCAAGGAACAGCTCCCAGTTCCCCCTCTGGGGCAAGGAACAGCTCCCAGTTCCCCCTGTGGTTCAAGGAGCAGCTCCCAATTCCCCCTCTGGTGCAAGGATAGCTCCCAATTCCCTCCCTGGTGAAGGAACAGCTCCCAATTACCCCCTGGTGAAGGAACAGCTCCCAGTTCCCCCTGTGGTTCAAGGAGCAGCTCCCAGTTCCCTCCCTGGTCAAGGCACAGCTCCCACTCCTCGGCTTCAGGGCTGGGGTGGGAGAGGCTGGATCCAGTCGAGCGAGTGTGGAGGGCAGAGCCTGCCAAGGCACAGGGAGGATCCGTGCCAGGGATGGGCCTCCCTCGGCTCTGGGGCTGGGCAGGAGCTTCGCAGAGTCAGAGCTGGGTTGTTTCTGACCCTGCTGGCTCCTCTGGGAGCAGGGCCCTACAAAACTTGTTGGCTTAGGGAGCCCAGGGCGGGAAAGGAATGGCTGTTCTGGGTGAAAACTGAATATATTGGGCGTTGTGATAAGAAAAAAATCAGCTTCTTGCCCTTTAAAGTGAGGCTTTGGGTCTCCTGACTTGTCAATTTACTTAGATTTTAAGGAAAAGGAAAAAGTCAGAGGGTTTGTGTCCCTCCTGCTCAAACCATGAATAATTCATGTTTCTGATAAAAGGGGAGGTTGCCACTTCAGAAGAAATAGGTCACCAAAACAACATTCCTATTCCACGGGGGTGAAGCCATCCCGGAGCACTTCAGCTGGAGGAGATGTTGCTCTTTTTTCCCTCCCCACCCCAGTGATCCCCCTGGAAGCCTCAGAGCCATTTCTCTCCTTTCCTGGTGCCACATCCTTGGGGTTTGGTGCCACATCCTTGGGGTTTGGTCACCTCCCGGCCCCGGGGCCGCTCTCGGGGCTGCACCAGCAGTGGGAGCTGAAAATCCCGAGTGGAATTTTCACAGGAGCCCCAGGGCACTGGGACACGGAGGGAATGAAGCCTCTCTGCAGCTCCCAAAATTTGCTGCCCGTGTTTGGAGTGTGCCAGGAACCCTGGCAGGACAGGTGGGACCCACCCAAGGGCCATCACGTCCCTGCCGTTCCCAGGGGGCTCCTTTTCCCTCAATCCCTGCCATCCCTTCTCCCTCCTGGGAGCTCCCAGCAGGCAAAAGTGACCTTTACAAATCTGTTTTTCCCCCCCCTCCTCCTTCCCTTCGCAGCGTCCAAAGCACTTTGGCAGGATGGGGTTTGGGTTTTTTTTGGATGTGGTTATTGGGATAAACATTTTATTTTTCTCTGCTGTGGAAACGTGGAAATACCCACCTTGTGGGGAGCAGAGCTGAGCTCTGAGCTCCGAGGTGGAGCCCCTGCTGTTTTCATGTGCAGCTTCAACTCGCTGGTGGAATATTTTTCAAGGGAAGCTCCGGCGTTTGCTTAATTAGCTCAAAGGTTTGGCTCTCATTACTGAGACGTGAAGGGAGGAGGGAAAGGGGGAACAAAAAAAAAGAAAAACCAAAAAAACCAAAAAAACCCCAAACCAAACCAAACCAAAAAAAAAAAAGCATAAAAAACCCCTCCAAAAAAAAAAAAAAAAAAGGCAGGACAATTTCGTTGGGAGGCACCAGGCAGGAGTGAAGCTGTAATTGTGCTCACAGTTGAAAGGATTCTTGTTTCTGACACTGGTAATCCTTCCTCTTTGACTTCTTGCTCTCCAAACCCCCAAGTCCACAGTCTCTGCTCCAGGAGCAGCTGGAGCACCCCAAGCACTCCGGGGTTTGGAATAAATTAATTTTTTGCCTTTGATTTAATCACGTCTCCTCAATGAGGCAACTGCTGAGGGCTCTGGTGCCCGGTGCTTGCATTGGGCCTGCTTTGGGTTCTGCCTGGTAGATCCACAGCCCTTTATCCCTGGAACTGCCCTTTTTTTGGGGGGTAAATCTGCGCTCAGTGACAGCCACACCTTTTGGGTACGAGGCTGTTCCTCTCACAGCAGCCTCCCAGTTCCTGCCCTCTCCACAGCCATGGGCTGCTCTGTCCAGCTCCTTGCTTTGCCCTCACAGCTCTCAGGGGGGCACGTTATAACCTGGGCTTTAAATTTATCACCTCCTTGGGCTCCACTTTTCAGAAGAAACTTCACTTTTAATCATGGCATTGCCATTAACAGTGACATTAACACAGCAGGGAGGGAGATGTGAACCTGGGGGACGAGTTTGTGCACCCCTTAAACACAGGTCTGGGGCTGGAAAGGGGAGAAGTTTCTGCTTCTGAGACTCAGAAATAAGCCCATATTTGGGTAAAATGTGAGTGACTGTGAGAGGGAAGCTCTTACACCCGTGCTCTTCCTTTCTGCTCCGCAGGTGTGTTCGGTGGCCGTGGCCGAGGAATTCCAGGCAGTGGGAGAGGCCAGCAGGAAAAAAAGCCAGGCAGACAATCGGCCAAGCAGTGAAGTGTCTGCAGCCAGCCCGGGGACACGCTGGGGTTTGGCACCTCAGGATTTGCCACATGTTCAAAAAGGTCCCCTTCCCTGCTCTCCCGTGGGTCAGCCAGAGCCCAGATGGTGTCCCTTTGGAAGCCCCTTGTGATTTCATCTGCTGAAGGGGAGTTTTCACTCCTTGCAGTCAGTAAATCACTGGAAATATTCAAAAAAACCCAAACAGACAAACGAAAAAAAGTCATTTCTGGTTAAGGGCCGAAGTTCTGCCTTCTCCTGAGGTGAATTTTTCAGGGTCACCAGGTTTAATTTCAAATATGAGCCTGTTCAGAGGTACCAGAGTGAAGAAAAACACTTTCTGGATTGTTTGGAATTCTTTTTTTTTTTTTCTTTTTGTACTTGAAACTTGGGAAATGTGAGTTTGTAACAGGTGTGAGTGTTTCGGTTTAAAAACACTGAACTTGAGGATATTGTCTCTGTACATGAATAGTCTTAAAGGTTTGGGGTTTCCTAAAGCCAATAAACTTTTAAACTATTGCTCTTCCTTTCCTGGCCAGTCAGTTCTGTCTCTCCTGTGGCTTCAAGGAGGACTTGGGATGAACATTGGCCTTCAAGGGTTGTTCCCAAGAGAGCTTTGTGACAAATGAGCCTTTCCCAATTAGTTTATTGCTAATTTGACTTCAGATTAGAAATTTCCTTTAAAGGAACAGGTTTACTGTGGGTTTTTTTTTCTGTATGAGGCTGGTGCTCCCCTTGCTCCTCACGGGCAATGTTTTTGATTTTCTGACAAGCAACTGCATTGATTGACATGGATTTATTTCCCCCTCACACACACTTGGAAAAAACTCCCTCCCTTTTGCTGTGGCACCAAGTCCTGAACTCTTGACAATATTTCCCAGCCCAATTTCTTCCAGTACCTGGTGCTTGCCCTCCCTTCCTTTGCTGATGAGCAGTTCCGTGCCCCTGGGGACACGGGGCAGTGTGACCATGTCCCTGCTGGGGGTTCACAAACCCCTGGCAATTCCCGGCTCACTTTGCTCCAGTCTTCCCTCCCGAGGGCAAAATGCACCTGCAAAACAGCCTGACATTAACTGAATGTCTGCACGGGGGGCAGGAGCAGCTCTGGCTGTGCCTCAGCCCCCCCCCCCCCAAAAGGGATGAAATAGCTGAATTTCGGGGGAAAGCCCCAGCTTGTGACTGGTTTTGAACAGGTTTTGGTTTGGTTTTGTACAGCTGACCTTGAAGTCTGTTCTCTGCCGTCGCCGCTCTCTCGTAAAGGAGTGAAGAACATGCTTTTATAGACTTATTTTTTTTAAAGTTTCTAGAACTGGGCGCAGTGCTGAGTGGGAATAAATCTCCAGCCTCTACCAACAAGCCTCCCTGTCTGTGTCTGCGAGTGCCTGAGCCCCAGAACCCTGCCCTGGGCGCCGGGATCAGGGAGCAGTCCCTCCAGGGGAGTCCCTCCCGGCAGCCACGTGTGCTGCTGCTCTCCCAGGCCTTGACCAGCACTGCCTGCCCAGCCCAGGGAGCGAATCCAGGCCATGGGAACGGGCTGGTGTGTCCTCGACGTAAACACCCCTGTGGCATTTGAACAAAGCCCAGCCTGAGCCCTGTCTCAGACTTTCCCTTCCTGACCTGCTCCCCTCCCTTTGGATCCCTCCCTTTGGATCCCTCCCTTTGGAATCCTTCCCTTTGGATCCCTCCCTTTACATCCCTCCCTTTGGATCCCTCCCTTTGGATCCCTCCCTTTGGAATCCTTCCCTTTGGAATCCTTCCCTTTGGATCCCTCCCTTTGGAATTCCTCCCTTTGGAATCCCTCCCTTTGGAATCCCTCCCTTTGGATCCTTCCCTTTGGAATCCCTCCCTTTGGAATCCCTCCCTTTGGATCCCTCCCTTTGGAATCCCTCCCTTTGGAATCCTTCCCTTTGAATCCCTCCCTTTGGATCCCTCCCTTTACATCCCTCCCTTTGGAATCCCTCCCTTTGGATCCCTCCCTTTGGAATCCCTCCCTTTGGAATCCTTCCCTTTGGATCCCTCCCTTTGGAATCCCTCCCTTTGGATCCTTCCCTTTGGATCCCTCCCTTTGGATCCCTCCCTTTGGATCCCTCCAGCCTGGTGGGCAGGGAAGGGCTCCGGCCCTGCTGGCACTGAAGGTCTGGCGTGCCCGGATGAATCTTCCCTGCAACAAACTGGGACCTTTGGCTCCTGCCCAGGGTTGAGTGCTCCCTCTGAGCGCTCCTTATCTCCCGGCCGAGCTCGGCACGGGGGTCAGGTGATGGAGCTCGTTAATTCCTGCCTTGGTTTAATTACACCCTGCGTTTTAACAGCATTGCCTCCCCTTTCCTTTTTCCTCCCCTCTGTAGGAATATTTCCGTGCCACGGCCCCGGGAGGGCAGATGGGGGAAGGTGGTTCTGTGGAGGAGCATCGATGCCACGGTTGTTGATTCTGCTCCGATTTTGGGCCTTTTTGCCCCAAAAAGGGGTGTCTGGGGCCGCCGTGTGCCCCAGCGCCGCCCCGTTGGCAGCACAAGGGAGGCTGGAGAAAAATCACAAAAATCACAAAAACTAATCCCAAAAACAAAACAGGGAGGAGCGAGATAAAAGCAACAACAGGGGAGGAGGGAAGGAGAAAGGTGTGAGCCTCGCTGGCGGCGTGGGTGGGTGAAGAGCCTGGTGGGGCTGCAGAGACCCTCCAAAGGCCACCCTGGAGACCTTCCCTGCTGCCTCGCCGGGATATTTTGGTGGCAGCTCCGGCAGCCACGGGGATGTGTCTGTGGCCTCCCCACGGTGACTCACAACTTCTGTGCCTCGCCAGGGAGGCAGCACAGGAATAGTTACACGCCAGCGACGCGGAGGGAGTGGCTGCCGAAATACTTCAGGGCTGTGCTAAGCGACTAAAAATACACGTCAAACCCTCCTCCTCCTCCTCCTTTTTTTCCTTTTAAAATCTGTTTTCTTTCTCTCTTTTCTGGTGTGGGTTTTTTTTTGTTGCCTTTTTTTTTAACTCTTGTTTTTGGTTGTCGGAGGCCCCCGCGGCCCCTCGGGGGTTCCTCGGGCACCGGCGCAGGATCGGGGCAGGCGTTGCCATCTGGGCACTTCTTGTTTTCCTGGCTTGGTTCCTCTCTCCCTGCCCGTGGCGGTGACTCAGAGGCAGCTTCTCCTGCGTGCCCGGTGCCCGCCGTGCAAATCCCGGGGTTCAAACCAGCTCCTGCTCCTTCCCTGTTCCGTGCGGGTGGCCTTGGCATGGGGGTGCATCCCTGGCAGCTCCTGGGCATCTTGCTCTGGGTCCAGCAGTGGGCATCCAGCACTGTGTGTCCTGGGTGTCCTGGCCAGAGCAGGATCGGGCACTGCCGGTGCCAAGGAGCTGGTGGCACAGGGGGAATGGTCCTGCTGGTGGCACAGGGGGAATGGTCCTGCTGGTGGCACAGGGGGAATGGTCCTATTGCTGCCATGGAGTTGGTGGCACACAGGGAATGGTCCTATTGGTGGCACAGAGGGAATGGTCCTGCTGGTGGCACAGGGGGAATGGTCCTATTGGTGGCACAGAGGGAATGGTCCTGCTGGTGGCACAGGGGGAATGGTCCTATTGCTGCCATGGAGTTGGTGGCACACAGGGTATGGTCCTATTGGTGGCACACAGGGAATGGTCCTACTGGTGGCACAGGGGGAATGGTCCCATTGGTGGCACACAGGGAATGGTCCCATTGCTGCCATGGAGCTGGTGGCACAGAGGGAATGGTCCTGCTGGTGGCAGAGGGGGAATGGTCCCATTGGTGCCATGGAGCTGGTGGCACAGAGGTGATGGTGCCGTTGGTGGCACACAGGGAATGGTCCTGTTGGTGCCATGGAGGGACCTCCAGCCAGAGGTGGCTCCTGTTGTCCCCCTGGTCCCCAAGGCTGGGGGGAGCACTGGATGGGGCACGGCCGTGCCCGCCGGTGCCCGCTGCAGGCAGGGTGGGCAGGGAGCTGTTCCCCTGCTCCCCGTTCCTCGCCAGCCGGGTTTGGTGGGGATGGAAAGTCTGAACCTGCCGGTCCGGCTGCGCCGCACCCCTAATGACACCCCTAATGACGGCCCTAATGACAGCCCTAATGAGGCGTTGGGAGCGGAAACACCACGGCAGCTTCGCCCAGCCCTGCCCGAGCCCCCCGGGACACCCAGCCTGGCACCTGCCCCGGGGCAGCACAGCGGGGGCACGGGGGGCTTGGTCTGCCCTGCCTTATCTGAGAGGGAATCACACGCGTTCATTCGGGATTTTAATTGACTGTGTTTATTTGGGATTTAATGAACTGCAGCTGTTGGGGGAGGGGAGCACCCCGGGGGTTCCCCACGTGCCTCAGTTTCCCCAGTGCCAGCACTGGGTGTCCCAGCCCTGTCCTGGTGTCACCCGTGTCCCCTGCAGCCTCTCTGAAGCCAGGGCTGAGCCGTGCCCCATGCCGTGCCCTGTGCCATATCCTGTGCCATGCCCTGCCATGCTGTCCCCATGCCCCGTGCCATGCCCCACATCCTGCTGTGCTGTCCCCATGCCCCACGTCCTGCCACACTGTCCCCATGTCCTGTGCCATGCCCCATGTCCTGCTGTGCTGTCCCCATGTCCCATGCCGTGCTCCATGTCCTGTCACACTGTCCCCGTGCCATGCCCCACATCCTGCTGTGCTGTCCCCATGCCCCACGTCCTGCCACACTGTCCCCATGTCCTGTGCCATGCCCCATGTCCTGCTGTGCTGTCCCCATGTCCCATGCCGTGCTCCATGTCCTGTCACACTGTCCCCGTGCCATGCCCCACATCCTGCCATGCTGTCCCCACACGGTGCCCCACTGCACCCGCTGCCCATGGGCAGCAGACAGCCCGGGCACACCAGGCCGGGGGCCCCTCGCACCGGGAGCACCGCGGGCACGCACGGCCCCACCATGGCCCCACCACGGCCCTGCCACGGTGTCCCCTCAGGNCAGGCCTGGGCTGGGCGCCGCGGCCTCGCCGTTCACCGCGTGCGCCGCCACGCCGGGCCCCGGGCGCCGCATCCTGCCCGCGCGGGGGTTACCGGCGCCCGCTCCCCCCGCGGCCCTGACGTCAAGCGCTGACGCCGATCCACCCCCTCAGCCGCCCGCGGGCTCGGCCGGCCGTGACGTCTGCGGCCGCCACCGCCACCGCCGCCACTGCCGCCGCCACGGAGGAGCCTTAACTCCTTCCCCGGTGCGGCGGAGCTCAGGGCTGGGCCGCGCTGCCCGGCCTGGCCTGGCCTAGCGTGGCATGGCTGGAGTGACCCCTCCTTGGTGACGGGGTGACCTCCTGGTGACCCACAGGTGGCCACATGGTGAGCACCAGTGCTGGTCACACAAACCGACCCACCAGCCTCGCTGTGTCCCCTGGCGTGGCATGGCCAGTGTGACCTCTCCTTGGTGACGGGGTGACCCTCTGGTGGCCATGCGGCGAGCGCTGGCACTTGCCACTCAAACCAACCCACCAGCCCTGGTGTGTCCCCTGGCCTGGCCTGGCCAGAATGATCCCCCCTCGGTGACGGGGTGACCCCCCAGTGACCCACAGGTGGCCATGCGGTGAGCGCCGGTGCTGGTCACACAAACTGACCCACTGGCCCCGGTGTGTCCCCTGGCCTGTCATGGCCAGAGTGATCCCCACTTGGTGAAAGCTCACCATACAAACTGACCCACCGGTCCTGGTGGCATGGCCTGGCATGGCATGGCCAGAGTGACCCTCCCGGTGATGGGGTGACCCCCCTGATGACCTGTGGGTGACCACACGGTGAGCGCCAGTGCTTGCCGGGCAAGCTGAGACACCAGTCCCGGTGCCACCGGGACACAGCGGGGACACGCGGCAGGGCGGTGACACAGGCAGGCGGTGACACAGGAGGTGTGGGGACACACGGGGATGGTGGTTCTGCCCCACCAGGGCACAGGTGGGCCCCGCAGTGCCCAGGCACTGTCCAGTCCTGCTGCTGGGGGTGCCGGGAGGCCTGTCCCGTTGTGACCCACGTGGGTGGTGGCCTGGTCGTGCCCAGAGGGTCCTGTGAACCTCCACGGGTTGGTTTCTTTGTTGTGCCCTTTTAAAGCCAGTGCCCAGCTTGGTGCCGGTGCCCAGTGCTCGTTCTGGTCCCAGTGACTGTGCCCAGTATCGATCCCAGTGCCCAGTGGCTGTGCCAGTGCCCGTGCTTGGTGGCAGTACTTGGTGACCAGTCCCCATGCCCTGTGCCCAGTGGCCCATCTCCATGCCCAGTTCCTGGTGCCGGTTCCCATTCCCATGCCCAGTCCAGTTTCCAGGGACGGTGCCCGTGGCTGGTGGTTGACTCCCATGCCCCGATCCTGGTTCCCACTGGCCCAGTTCCCACTGGCCCAGTTCCTGTTCCCGTTCCCATTCCCGGCTGCTGGTGCCCTGTGGCTGCATCCCGTGCCCTGTGCCCAGTTCCCGTTCCCCAGACCCAGTGTCGGTTCCCGTTCTCTGTTCCGCTGGTGCCCATTCCCCAGTCCCCGGTGCCTGTTCCCACGCTTAGTCCCTGCTACCTGTTCCTGGTTCCCTGTGCCCAGTTCCTGGCGCTTGTTCCCATGCCCTGTGCCCGCTCCTGGCTCCCAGTGCCCATTCCCATGGCCAGTGCCCTGTGCCCGGTTCCGAGTTCCCATGCTCGGTGCCCGTTCCCTGTTCCCATGCCTGTTCCCGGTGCCCATTCCCCGTTCTCAATGCACATACCCGGTACCCATTCCCATTCCCATTCCCTGTGCCCATTCCTATGCCCGGTTCCCGGTGCCCATTCCCGGTGGCCATTCCCACTCCCGGTGCCCACTCCCATTCCCGTTCCCCGCTCCCGGTGCCCGTTCCCGGTGGCCATTCCCACTCCCGGTGCCCACTCCCATTCCCGTTCCACGTTCCCGGTGCCCGTTCTCCACTCCCGGTGCCCGTTCCCGGTGCCCGTTCCCGGTGCCCGTTCCCCCCTCCCTTCGTGCCCGTGAGCCACGTGACCGCCCCTCCTCCGCGCTGACGTCATCCCAGGGCCCCGCGC
>VWZG01008515.1:13835-70849 GCA_013396735.1 Grallaria varia
ATTTACCAAAAAAAAAAGCCCTTTTAAAAAAAAAAAAAAAAAAAAAAAAAATCCTGAGGTTTGAGTCAGGAACATTCAAAGCAAAAAAAAATCCAAAAGGCTCCCTACACTAAGCAGCTTTCAGAAGAGGCACTTCTACAATGGCATCCTAGATTATCATATTGAATGCTGAAATATTCCACATACACTGTGAAAAATTAGTTTTCCCTTGCATCCGGCTATAGTTCCAATATCTTCCTGAGGAAAAATAAGTATTTTAAAATTTGAGTATTGGCTGAGTATTGTCTTAACTTTTTTCTTTTTTTTTTTTTCTTTTTTCTTTTAAACTCCACACTGCTATTCACATTTTAAAATTCTCCTACAGCTCATTACCTCCAAAGAAAGCACAACCATATCAATGCTTTAAGGCAAAAAACCCACCCAAAATAATGCAACTGACACTGCCTTGACACTCTCTCTAGTCTCTAAAATCCCGCAGGTAACAGAAAAGCAGTGTGAGTACTGAAGAACACATGGTGAAAGGGGGTGGACTTTGTATTTTCATTAGTAAACATATTAATTATAACTAAGTATATCCAGGAGGAAGAGATGTATCTAACCTGCCAATATTACTTTTATTAGAAAATAGGTAGAGCACATACACCTTTCCCCTCTGGCTTCCACTGAAGTCTAAAGCTGGTGGACTCTGGGAGTTCCCACTAACAACTGAAGGCCACAGGAGAGCTGGTTTCAGTATTGCTGCTCTCAGCATCACTTGCTGCTCTCGGTTGGCTCAGCTCTGAATGCAGCTTTTCATTCACAGGGCATGAGGTCTCAGTTGCTCGTCCACTGCTCTTGGTGGAAGAGCTCATTCTGCTGCATTACAGAACTCACTTCTCGATCTAAAAGTAGATTATTAGAAGTGTTTGTTCAAATAATACAACTGCAAGAGAACTAAAGACAATGTTTTCCTTGAAACGACTGGAAGGCAAAGACATTTTTACCTTAATCCTATTCACGTCGATGCCACAGAAGCCTCCCAGTTTACTATTGCAGTATTACTTTATTTTTGTGATGGCAGCATTATGAGCTCCCCCCACTACTCTCACACCTCTTGTGCTCAGTTCCAACCCTGATGGGTTTTACACAACTTGGCTGTCAGCAATGAGAGGTTTCTTGGTTTTTTTTTGATAGAACACAGAAATAAGGAAAAGCAGCATGTTGACTGAAGGTATGTGCTTACAATTACTGATCATAAAATAATTAAACTGTATTTTATAGATTTCACTGCTGAGCAAAGAGTAGCACATAGATGCAAAATAACACATATTTCGGTGAAAGGTGATGGTTTTCTATAAGCAAGCCTTAATTTATCTCAGGTTTCATGTTTATATATGTTCTCTAGTCATAGCAGCTAAAAATGAGATGTATCACATCCTGCCACCAGCTACTTTTCAAGACAGAAAAGAAAAAGAAAAAAAAAAACCCAGGCATTTTTGCATAAAATTAGTGATAAAGATGAGGACATCCTAGTTCTCCCTGGCTCAGTACCCCATGCTCAGCCTCAGAGGGCCCTGCGTGTGTGTATTGATGCAACACAGCAAAAGTCATGGAAAAGGTGCTGGGAACAGCCTGCTGGGACACAGCAGCATCCTTCCTTATGGCTGAGAAACAGGGACCTCAGAGGCCCAAGGCTGCACTTGCAGCTTCTCCCTCACTTTTAAGAGAAAAAAATCACTAATTTTCACTAGTCTGTGCTTCTTCCTTTGGAAAGCGTCCAGGGAGGGGGTAAAAATAAAACACCCCCAAACCTGTTTCAAGGCTGAGAACAGAGCACTTGAATTACAGGGGGAAGGCCCAAGCAATTAGTGCCACAGCCACTGGTCATTACAGGGCGAAGGTGTCCCCTTTAGAACAGTTTGACTCTTCCTCCCGCCGTGTCTGCAGCACACTCCGCTCCGGAGGGGCGGCAGAGGCAAACCTGATACTCTGCCATTCTCTGCCAGCACGTGCCGAAATTAGTTCTCCATTTGGTGGTGGCCCTCTGAGAGCAATTCCCATTGAGAAGGGAACAAAGGCCGCGACCCCGGGGTCAGAGTGTAATGCAGGAAGCATGACCTCCCCTTTGTTCAGAACAGCACTGTTTACTCTGCCTAAGTAAAGATCACCAATACATTAACTAAAGAGGATTAAAAAGGTCATATCCCTAGGGATGGAGCTCACGCAAGTGGCAACTCTCTTCAGTCACTAAATCATTGGATTCCCCCTACCCCCCCTTAAAAAAGAGACACCTTAGGCTGCCGCAGCCCAATGTCATGTTATTTCCAGAGCAGAAGCCTGTACCAACTCGTGTGGCAAACCCAGGTTAACTTCTGCACGGCTAGCCAGCTGTTTTGACATTTTTAAAGTTATCAAAATATTTGAAGCGAAAACTATCACCTCAATACAATTTTTCCTTTTATATCCCCTCCTGAAAAATTCTGAGTTGATTTATAAAATTGTTCGGCTCTTAAAAGGGTTATTAAAAAGTGCAATTTGTTGTAGCTAGTATAAATGAGATTCTTAAAATATTCTGTAGTCTGTGGATGTGCAGAAAAGTTGCCTGTTGCTGTAGACAATTGCTAACTCCACAGTGGTTCACTTGCAAGGAGGAGAACAAGGGAAATAAACTGAAAATACCCTGTCTATGAAAATTCACATATATAAATATGATAGCTAAGCTTCATTAGGCTTAATGAGCACTTCTTTTGGCTATTAAGCATTCTCTTCTCAACTTCTTTATAATACCTTAGAACATAATTATTAATGTGCATATTAACAGAATCATCTCTTGAAACAGCAAAATCAATGCTGCCTTGGTAACATACGGGAGGCACCACGGCCAGGTAGCCAGCAGTGCCTCCTTTCCATTCCCACCTCCAACCCAGTGGCCCGCCGGGTGACCCCAGCTTTTGCTTTGCACCCTGGATTCCCCGTCTCTGCTGAGGGGGCTCTCTGGGATGCAGCTGTTACCATCAGCTGCTCAGCCAGGCGGGGAGGAAGAGAGCACGTGAAAGGGAGTGGTCCAGACTAAGATATTTTCCCTTCTCCAGGCACAAGGACCTCTGATGAAACTGAGGAAAATAATGGGAACAAGGGCAAACTGTTGGTCCAAGCCTCCAGGCCAGGGATCTCAGCACCACGGGGTTAACAGAGCTGAAATCAGCAGGAGACCACCCATCACAGCAGCAGCTTGGAAAGGGGGGCCAGGAGTGGCAGACCCCAAAGAACAAGGCCCTGGAGCACCTCAGGACAGCACGGATGGCAAGGGCAGGGCTGGGAGGGAAGGAGGTGGGCAAGGGCCATGTGAGCATCAGCTCAGCCCTGTAATAGGCTGAGCCAAAGAGGTGCCTTTGCCAAAGAGCAAAGCACTGGAATGAAACAACCAGAACAAAGAATACACTGAGAAATTAGTATTTTAAAATGGAGACTGGGAGCATAAGCACTGAACCCATGACATAAGGACAATTCATTGACATACATTAGAAGCAGGAAGACTACACAGTTGCCTGGCAAGTCTAAATAGTACTGGAAAACAAAGAGTAAAGAAAGGGATAAAAAAACACTGCAGAAAAGAAAATGGCTGATTATGACCTCGAGCTATTTAGTCATACAAAAGAGGAACCTCACCTTTTCTCACTCTGTATGTCCATATTAACATTTCTTGTTAGCTGGGTTCCTGATCTGGGGTATTCATAAAAAAAGTGCAGTATACCCATTACTTCCAGTGGAAACTCCTAATCTTGTTCATCTCCTCATTAACCAACAGCACTCTCCCTCGAAGATGGGAAGCAAAAACAACACTACAAATTTATAGAATGAGAAGTCCCTTCTCTTGAACAGAAAAACAGAGAAAACATGACTTTGTGACACAAAATGCTTGCATTGTCCATTTTTTTGGAAAGCAATCTGACCCGCCTCACATACTGAGATACATCCCTTTATCTCCTGATGCCCAGAAATCCAGACAGACCCAAAGGTACCTCTTAGGTTAAAAAGAAGTTATCAGGCTTAATACAGATGGAAAATTCTATATTTAAGTCATCAAATTGTTCCCTCTGGTCCCTTCAAACAGAAAATCCCATTAATGAATTCTTTTGCAAGTAAAAGGTGAAAAAGCAGCAGACAGAAAACCAGGAAGTGCTGAAATAACTGGATAAATTAAAGACAAGCTACTTCAAGGACACATGCAGGCTTTCGGAAGCAGCTCAAGGTTGGAGGCAGGGTTTCAAAAAAAAAAATCTGCACTCTCCTATCAGGAATGAAAGGGTAGCAGTCCTCAAAAATAGTCACAACTGATGATCCAGATTACATGCCAGTGTATTCTGTGATTTAGTAAACCGTCTGGAAGGCTACTTTAAGAGATTATAACCTAAATGCCCGAGTAGGGATTACATAACGGAGAGAAAAAACAGCATTGCTAACATCATGAAAATATATCTTTTTTTCACTTGGAGCATATCCACAGAAGAAATTATTATTTAGTTGGCCTTTTGAAAGGGCTTTGACCACGTGACTCATGAAGATCATAAAGAAAATGCAGTAATTGTAACTGAAAGTTGGAGTAATGATCTAAATCCAGCTAAGCAGCCAAAAGTAAACTGTAGGAATGAAGAGACATTTACAAGGGAAAGGTTAATAGTTGCTGCACGCAAAGCACCAGCTTTTAACTTTAGTTAGTGGTCTAGAAAGATCAGCTGTAAAATAAGATTGGCAACACTGACAAGGGAGGGGAGGGTATTTGTGTGTGTAAGAAAATTGAGCAAATGTGAAACAATTTTTTTTACATAATTGCTGAGGAAATCATATTGCAACATTCTCCAAGGGAAGAAAAACCTGGGTGCCCTTATTACAAGTTGACCAAAGCTTTCAGGGATGTGCAGCAATGTCAGATAAGTCAAGCAGGAAAAGAGACTCCTGTATTGAAAACATTCTCCTTCCAATATCCACTGCCAGGGAAGCACCTTGCTGGAGAATGCCATGTACAGTTCTTCTTGGCTTTCCTCACTAAAACTACAGAAATAACAGGAGTGCCAGGGCAGGTGACTGAAATGATGTGACCGATAAGAGACTGCCACATATCAAAGAAATCAAACTATTTATGTTGATGAGCATACGAGCAACAGGGAGGACTACAGAGAGATACAGTTTAAAAGTCAGGAACTATAGTCTGACTCATCTACTTCCAGTCCTGAATGGGAAATTATTCAGCTAAAGGAAAAAAACAGTAAATATAAACTACATAAATATTTTACAACATACAGATCGAGCATGCAAAATCAGTGCCACAGTCCAGCATTAAGGGACACCAGTGGGAATCTGACAGAACACTGTTCTATTCACAGCCTACAAAAATACAATGTTCAAAGCAATTACTGGGTGGAAAGACCACAAAGACTTTTGCACAAATCCATGATGGAGCCACTGGCCAAGGGATCCACCTGGCCCACTTTCTGACAAGGACAGGGTATTCCAGAAGGATCCAATGTCTGCTGTCTTCACCCTCCACTCTCTTACTAATCAACCTTTTGTAAAAAATCTCAGGGTAGACTTGGCATTAATTAGACTATGGATCTGATCCAATGCAGCAATGTACACTTTTGTTTTCTAGGGCCAAAGGAAATGACAAAAAACCAGACAAGTTCACTTAACTAATGCAAGCCCATCCATCCTCTAAGTTAGCCATGGTGCCTGACACAGCACTGTCAACACACTGCTTGAACTTCACAGAAATACTTAAAACCACACATGTTTGCTTTGTACCTGCTCTTCCCTCACCCCCACAAGTAATTAGCGAGAGCCTCACAATTGCAAGACATTGTTTTACTATATAAATACATTTCCTTTTTTATCTTACTATCTTTTTTCCCCATCCAAGCATCACTATTTGCAAAAACCATTTAATAATTATGAGAGATTCCAAGACGTGTGTCAGATCCTGGGATATTGCCACTCACATGGTGGTTTGCTACACTCAGCCTTTGGTCTTGTGGCTCACAGTTCACCCGAACTGTGAGAACACCTCACCACAACCCACACACTGCTGCTCCTCAAAGGAAGACAAGGGTACATAATTAAGAGATGATGAGCTTAAATATAAAACAGGAGATGTGGGAGCAGATTCTCTAACCACATCGGTGAGTGGTTTTACTACTGAAGAAGTTTCTTCAGCTCCATCTTCTCTCATGGTTATCAGTAGAATTCACACATTTTCAAAAGACATTTTCAGCAGCAGAGAGCAAAAAAAAAAAAAAGAGGGCTAAAACTGTGCCACTGCAGATAAATAATTTTAACATCAATTGTATGGAATTGAGATTGTAAATCAGCATTATTAACAAATTGCCCTTGTAACAAGCGTCAACAATGTCTTAAAAAAAACAAACCAAAACACCAAAACTGAAAACCAACAGTTTAACTAAAAACACCATCAAAACCTCATCCCACAAGAACTGCAACCTGAAGATATTCTCCAATTCTCACTCCAAGACTTCACAATCCTGTAATTGTGGCCATAATATAAGGAACTATGAACAGAAATATCTGTATCACGTGCCAGCTTGGGGACTACTAATAGGGTGGAAATGAAAATCTAGAAGTGGGTGCAGGATCAGTCCCTTGCTGGCTACTCAGAATGAGCAGAAAGTCAAACCACTTTTCTTATTATTCTGTAGAGTTGAAACTACTTTTTGTTGTTCTTGTCATAACTGATTAGTGAGAGACTTGAGAAGTCTGGAGCAGAACAAGGAGCAAATACAGCTACCAAACTCAAGTGAGGACCACCGACCGACTCTCAGAAACAGGCATAGGAAATACCAGGATTATATGCTCACTTGTTTTCCAAATTAAAAAAAAAAATAAAAAATTTAGTTTTACCTAGAAAAGGCTCCATTTTGTCCCAATGAAGGGCCACATCTCCAAAAGCCAGTGACCTTCTGCAGGGCCAGAGCCTCCCAGCAGCAGCCACACCCTCCTCTTCCTCATTTTTTTCCGCTGACCGTAAAATACTTTCCAAGCCAGGCCCCAAAAAACAAACCCCACATTTTTAATGGACACCAGATACCACATTGCTGATATAATTAGGCAGATTAAAAACAAATATTTTCCCACATATATTTTTATTTTCTGTTTTATTTCAAACAATTGTGGTAGGCCTGATTTAACTCTCTATTCAAACCAAAGGAAAAAAGTCCTGAAAAGGTGTTGCACGCTCAGAGCAGAACCCAGCCCTCCAGCTACATCTTTTTAGAGTTTTATATAACACATTGTCCATTGGTATGGGAAAAATTCAGAAGTCAGGGGCTTTTCAGAGCATCTTCAGACGAACCTATGTATTTTGTAGCAGTAACAGATATCGACACAAGACAAGCTGAGAGAAACATCCGTGAGGTTGTCTCTTCAGCCCATGGGGTTCTATGGAGTTGACAGGCAGGTCTAACTCTGACTTTACTTAAAAAAGAAAGGAAAAAAATAAGAAACTTTCCTGGCCTCTGTAACACACAAACTCTCCCAGCTTATCAAATCATTGAGATCACAGTACCTGCAGCACAGCAGCACAGTTAATAACGATACTGCATAGCAAGTATCACACAACATGTCCTTACTCTTATTATAAATGTTTCATACAATTTGTTTGATTGATAGTACATAGAACTGTCTGGAAATTGATTGTTGCTATAAACTGCTTTGCATGTTGTATCATCTGCTGGCTTTGATTCATTAACAACACTGTAATTATGCTACATTTAATATTCTATTTAACCAGAGAATATTCAATATGAATACGAAGTGATAAAACAAACTCCCTCCTGTATCTTGAAAACTACACAGTTATTTTCAAATAACTAGCTCCAGCATTCAACAACACAAAAAATAAAATATTTAGAGTTCAGCAACTTAAGCTCGATTTTTTTTGCAAGTAACTGCACAAAAATATTTTTGTCTGCTATCATTTGGTCTGGGAAATTAGTATTAAAATAAGCTGCTTGTTTATTTAGATTTAGAGCTAAATATGCAACCTGAATCCACGGCTTCATGCTATTATCCTTGCTGAAAGAACAATTTAATATTAAAATGAGAACACTGAGGTTATGCTGAGATGTGTGCTAGGAGATGACAACATATATTACAGGTAGTATGCTAAACCATGCGAAATCCCAAATAATTTTGTAAGCCCAGCACCTTCTATATATTTATTCATGTACAATTCTGTATGCACAAAAAAAGACTGTTATAAGCAAGTGATGCACTTCACTACTTGTCAAGTTGCTCTCAGTCCCATTCTGTCCTGCATCCTAACGCGTTTCCCATAAGCAATTCAGAAATCTCAAAGCCTGCACAGTGCTGTATTTGCACAGACAGTAAAAGAGAATTAACTTACAGAGAGTATCAGTACTTAAGGATTTGTAGATACGGTTATTCCTGCAGAAATCTTTGTTCTCCACACTGCAGAATGTTAGGTGAGACGTGTACCTCCCACTAGACTGTAGTGTTCCAGGACAGCACTGACTTTTAAATCCAAATACACAAGAAGGGAAGATGCTAGCACTTTAGGATTTCCTGCCCCACAAAGACTCCCCCCTCCCAGCCCTGTATTCCGTGTGACAACGGCACACTTACTCCAGACTGCATTCCCATTTACCGAGACGCTCTGCAACAACGGGAGCAAACAGGAATCCAAGGGTTAACCGAAGGAAAAAACCGAAACAAAAAACCACCACCAAAACAACAAACTCCCCCACCAAAATGCCCAGCCACGCTGCAGACCTTGCAAAAAAAAGGAAAGAGTTCGGCAGACAACAGCCTCACAAAAAGCAAACAGAGAATTTCGTGCTGCTATTGCCTGGATACCAGCTTGGGATTCAGGCAGCCTTGCATTACAAGGACTATTGGCCAGCAAAGCCAGCCCACAGTTCCTGCGCTGTTTTCTCCCAATACCACATCCAAACTGTGACTAAACACCTCATTATGCTCCGCTGGCACTGTCTGAAAGCACACATATTGCACCATTTTCTGGGGCACCTAAAAGTGGAGGGAAAAGAGCGGCTGTTTTTACCCATCGGTAATGAAACGATGAAGAGCACATTCCCCGCAAAGCTGGCACAATTAGTACATTTTCTTTTTCCCCCTTCCCTTTCCGTGTAGGCAACAGGTGGCAAAATAGAGCCCCAACCTTCAGCTTTAAAAATAAAAGAAACGTATGGTGTCTACAGGGCATCTACACTGTAACACAACCCTTTTTGTAAGTTAAAGTTAAATGAAGAGGTTTAACTGGGCCTCTACATTGGCTGCAGAAAGTAAATGCTTTTCTTAATACTCATTTGTAGAGGTTTCATTTAGAGAAAATACAGCCCTCACAGTTACAAATATTAACCAGTGACTTGAGGTCACAATCTGATCTTGACAGATCTTAAAAGAGGAAACCCAAATTGCCTTTTCAAAGGAACTGCATGGCCTCGAATATGTCACTACAATCTCCTTTTCCAATAATTTGCTAATTGATCTTAAATACACAGATGAATTATGAGGCAATAACCTCCAATTTTCTTAGCTCTTACTCCAGACAAACATTATATTCTGATTTATGAATATCTAAAATATTTAATTTGCTGTTCATGGCACTTAAACAGTTTATCTAATTTATGAGAAATACGGATTCCACATTAAAGATTGCTTTTACTTTCTCCTTTAAGCTTCCCCACTTCCAAAGCATTTTCCCATTTGTATTTACAAATAGTCTCCCTTTGTGCACTGGACACGCTACTACAGCCCAGGAGGCTGCGACTGTGACATGGCTCTCTTACCAGTCCCCATGCAGCTCATTAAATAATGTCACTCCCATATGTACACATGCAGCTGGTCAAGGAATGACTTTGCTGTGTTCAGCTACATCTTGGACACTTCCACGGCAAGCCTTGAAATACCCCCCCCGGCTACAAAAGCGAGGAGCTCCCCTCGCTGTACACCTCCCAGCAAAGCCGCGCTGCACCCTAACGCTACACCTGTGTCTCTTCGAGCAAAGCCCCCACCGCAGCCGGCTAGGAACAGCTCGCTTCTCGCAATACTCCCAATTAAATACAATCTTTCTTTAAAGACAGCTTTTCAGGAAATATTTACGTGCTTAAAAAACAGCCTTCTGTTTTGGAAAGCTTTGCAATTTCTTCCCTTTGCAAAAATTCAGCTTTGCAGCCCCAACGAAGAGGTCCGGGTGCAGCAGATGGTTAAAATTCCGCATCTTTTTCAAAAGCCTCAGAGAAAGCACTGCCTTTTTTCGGGGGAGGGCGGGGGTGGAGGAGAGGAGAGAAAAAAAGCTGAGAACAGCAATTTGCGGCCTTTTTTTTTTTTTTTCCTTGACAGCAGCAAGCCCCGCCTCAGTCTGGCCCTTCCTCCAACCTCTGCTAACCTAAAAACCAGCGCCAGGCTGGCAGCGGGCCAGGGATTCAAAAGTAAACATCGTCCTCCTGCCATTTTTGCTGCGGTTCGTCACATCCCGCTGCCCGTCCTTACGGGCCCCGGCCCCGCCGTGCCGCGGCAAAGCCGCAGCGCCTCCGCGGGCCGTGCGGCCGAGCGCGGAGCCGGGCGCACCTTCCGCGGGGATGGCCCAGGGGATGGGATGGGACGTCCTTCCATCCCCGCGCCCCGCACAACGCGCTCGCCTCGCCCAGCGCTGCAGCTGCCGCAGCAGATGCGGCTTTTGCCTCCACGGCTTCCCCGTTCGCTTACTGAATTGTGACGGGGCGCTTCGGAGCCAAACGCGTCCCGAGGCGGCCGCAGCCCTGCACCTGACGCTTTGTTACCCCCGCGGCTCATCCCCGCTCCCAGCCCTGCCGGGGCTGCTCCTCAGCTGCGAAGGCAATGCCGAACGCCGGCTCTGACCCGGGCGGGCACCGCGCTGGGCGGGCAGCGGGCACGGCGGCGGGGGAGGAGAGGAGACGAGACGAGACGAGACGGGGGGGAAAGAAACTAAAAAGGGGGAGAAAGGGAGGAGGAGAAGGGAAAACACAGTAAAAATCCACGGCCAGGAGCGCGGGCTGGCGCGGGCGGAGGCTGCGGGCGGCACGGCCATGTTAGCGCGGGGGCAGCGCGGGGCACGGCGCCGGTGCGGGGATGGCGGTGAGCGCCCCGGCAGAGCCCCCCGGCCCCCCGCCCTCGGTGGGCACAGCCCGGGCCGGGGGCACCGCGGGGACAGGCGCGCTCCCTCCCGCCCTGCCCGGGGATGCTCCGGCCGGCGGCAGCCTTTGTGCGGGTCCCGCACCCAGCGCCGCGGGACAGCCCGCGGGCTCATCAATAATTGCTCGCCATCTCCGCATCGAGGCCGCGGGGCAGAGCATGATTAATTAAGGAGCAGAAAAAGCAAGTGGCGAGCGCGGAAGGCGCGGCCGCCTTAACCCCTTCGCGGCCGGGAACTCACGGGGAATATTAATTAACGCCGCCGTCTGCGCGTCGTGGGGCGACCACGTGAGGCCTCTGGAAAAGGCTCGGAGGAGCCACGGACTAATGAACAGAATGTGCTGCAATCCGCTCATCATTTGGAAAAAAACCAAAACAATCCGACTTACAATCTTAGCGTGACTGTAAATTAATGTATTTCCATGCAGCGAGGTTAAAAGAATATTTACCTATTTATATGAAGAGATAATGACAATTAAAATCCAGTCAAATGTGCAATGTAAACTCATCCGAGCGCTCCAAAGCATGAAAACGCTTCCCCATTTGCAGCTGTGATGAACCGGCTGGGGACCGCAGCGCCCCTGGCCGCGATGGAGCGGCGGCCCCGCCAGCCGCGGTGGGCACAACGCCCAGCCCCGCTGCGCCAGGAGCCCCGGGCCGAGGGACAGGGGACACGCGCCCCGCATCCCCCTGCCCCAACTTGCCACCTTGACCCTTTCCCCTTGGCGATCCACTCCTTGTTTTACATCCAGAGAGTCCAGATTTTCATCCCCGACCCTTTGGCCGTTTATTCCCATTTAATCTTCAATTCTCTTGGTTCTTATTTAACATCACTTACAGTTTTCCCTGCAGACAGGCCCTTCCTTTGGCTGGGGGTGTGCAGAATAGATGGACCGGGCACTGAACTAAAACACCTTTATCTGTTCAGCCCAGCACACCTTCCTTTCACTTATTAGCGCCCCTTTTTGCAGGGTACAAATTCTGGCTGTGACCTGCCCGGAGCTCCAGCAACAGGAGTTTATCCAGGCACGGACCAGGCCAGGTGGGCTCAGTTTGCAGCCTCGTACCAGGTTCAGCCTGAGCAACTCTAATCCCAAAGGCACAGTTAAGCACATCCAGGGATGTTCTGCACAAGGACAGAAAGGACGGGCTGCAAACAGACACCGATTCATTAATAAGGGCCCCACTTCTAGGACATGACACCACCCACTAGATTGTTCCCATTAGCAATTTTTCCCATCTACACATTAACACACATGTCCAGCAGTGTCACCATTTCCTCTAAAGTGTTTCGAGACTGCTCCACAGGAGAGATAAAACACCATGGGGGTGACCAGAAATGACAAAGTTTTGTGTTTCCCTTCCTGCTACCGAAATTCTACAAACATTTTCACTTATTATAATCAGTTTATCCTTGTAAAAGCCATACCTGTGACCACCACTGTCAGGAACCTTTTCATCCTTGCACTGATCAGAATAAAGTCTATTCTAACAACAGGAAATAGAAAGAGCAACTTGTTACACCCAAAGGTTTTACCTTTGAGTTGGCATCCAACAAACAAGCAAAGTGCAGATGGAGCAAATCCCAGCCCATGAAGACTTACGAAAGGCAGGCCTAAGCTCTTTAGATACCTGTTTGGGTTTAGAGGCTACAGCCTCCTTGCTATAAAAATTTTAATAAATAATCAGGTCAAAATGAATAAAAAGCTTGCTGTTCTTTCTTATGATGTTTGCTCAAGTGCTGTCACAAGAGCAAAGTGAAAGTTGCATATACAGAAATGTTCATCAGTGTCCTTGTTTTTCTCTGGTTTAAAGCAGCAGGACATTTTCAGAGCTAATACACAAAACAGTCAAACTCAACAATGAAACACAGCAGTAAGACTAATTTCTCCTTTCTACAATAATTTTTAGAACATGTGAGGATATGGTTTTAAGATAATTAAAGGCATACTAAGGGTGTTAAAACTGGAAAACTCAGTAACAATTCTAGTGTATTTTTTTCTCATTTTTTTTACCTACATGTTCAATTACAAACTTCCCACTATTATGAAGCTTATGGGAATTGGCTCGTGATTCCAAACTCCACATTCGGGCTGAAAATGATCTCTCTATGGTTTGTAGCTCAAAGGAAGAGGAGGAAACTGCACAGTTGTACCTAACTAAATTCTAATGGGAAAAAACCTCCCTTAAAAGTCTTCAGTCTGTTTTATTAAATTATTCAAAAACACGGTAGGTGGGGCAAGCCCAACTGCCAGGTGGTATGACTGCCAGGTACCTCCTGTTACAAGACCGCATTTTCAGTTGCTTAAAAAGTTTGCCAAACAAACAGTTTGGCTGAAAATTTCCCTCTCCAGGTGCGTGTGCGCCTTGGGATAACTTGTTTGAAAGTCTCCAGGCAAAGAGCTTCAGCCTCTCTGAGGAGGAGCCTATGGAAGGCTCCACTGTTTGGTCCCACTGCCAAATTACAGAAACCTCTTCTCTGAAGCTCCCTGCTTTCCCATACTTAGAGCAGAGGTTAGGAGGGCTGCCTGGTAAGGAAGGGGAGTTTGCCACTCCACTCTGGCCAGGCTGTCACCATGTGAAAGTGTCAGCCTGTGTACGCTGGCCAGGGACCCCCTGAGGTTTAACAGGAAAAAATCCCAAAGCCCTCCCTTTCACAAACCACTCACTGACCCAGGTGGTGAGCAGGAGACAAACCTGCACTGCCCGACACCACAGCTCAGTGATTCCAGCTGAAAGGGTGGAACTGCCCACGTGGGCACCAGAAACAGCATTCTCAGCTCCTAAAGTATGTCCTGCTAGCATCCTGACAACTCAGTACTTGATGGCAGCATGGAAGAACTAAAGCTGTCAAACCAGAACACCAGAAAGAGAAGGGAGGACATCAGTAAACTGGCAGTTGTGTGCAGAGCGTGGGAATAGACTCAGTCTGAGCAGGGAAGCTGAAACTATTTGCAGAAAGAAACTGGGTTTCTTGGCTGGGGAAGCAAATGGGAGCAGGTGGAAAAGAGACAGTGCCGGGAAGCCAGGATATTGTGAAGGGAAAAGAGGGAATCACCAACAACTGTGTTGTTTCTCCATGGAGGTACAGTTGGCTCAAGTAGCACTGTGCTGGGATGGCTTAGAGGATTCCACTCCTCCTGATGACTCATTTGGATCTTAGTAGACTGCTACAGGATAAAATCCCCGTTTATGCAATTTGCTTTTAACCCTCCCACTTGCAAAAAAATGACTGGCACAAGCATGTGCATTCACATGCAGACACGTGTCAGAACGGCATTAAAACAAGGGTTAATCTTGTTCAAACAGGATTAAAGAGTATAGAATAAGATGAGAAAAACAAGAATAAAATCTGCTGCGCAGAAAGCAGCACTTGTTGCATACAGCCCTTGTTTGTACCGTACAGTTCTTCCTCATGGCCCATATTTTATCTTTTCTGTGGGGGCCCAGCTTCAGGAACTGGATGGAACAAAACAATGCCAATATTGACAGTGACCCTATTTCATATTCTCCTCAGTAAGAAGGTGCTGCTCCGTGTCTTATTTACCGGATGCTTCTCAAACTGCCCACTGGAGTCCAAATTATAAGGTTTTGCTGTGGGCACTGTTTACCACTGTGGTTCCTTGGATGCTCCTCAGAGATTCTCCAATTCATGCTCATGAAAATCCTGTGAGCAGAAGGAGAGATACTGCCCACATTTTAAGGGCAGGATTTTGGCATAAGTATCCCCTCCACTGCAGGTGCCTGAAGCTCTGTAAAGCACCACAGGTATTGGGATTGTGTGCTGAAAGCACCTTTCCCTGGATTTCACTGCCAGTGGCAAACCCTTCCAGAGTTCACTACCAAGGAGACTATGAGAAGCCAAAATTAACTGACTTAATATTTGAGTATGTTAAAAACTAAGAGTAAAATACCTGACCTTATGGATTTCTGCCAAACTCACACCCCTCATTCTTTACAAGGCACAGTTTCAAAGCAAGTACTACCAGGCATTAGGGGGTTAGGAAACATTTCCCATGATCCCTAGTTAATAAAGCTTGTTTCCTCAGCGTTAAGGTGTTGGAACACAACGTAAAATAGAACCAGTTTTTAAAACTACTTTCTATCCTTGAACATCTTTGTTTAAATAAATATTAAGATTGCGTGAGGCTTGACTCATACATTCTGTACAACTGCCAGTTCCAGTAATGCCTTGGGGAATGTGATGGGCTGCCGAGCATTCCCAGTTTGTACCACAGCGGATACAGAATGCATGGGCTGTGACTCACCGCTGCTGGACCCCGAGCTGTCACCAGTTATACATGGGCTGGCTCGGGCGCTCGGAACTGAGGGCACGTCCTGCCAAGTGACCACCAGAACTCCTGGCCAGGCCACAGCACGGTCAGCTTTCCTTGTCCCCTGGCACTGCAGGGAGGCGGAGAGGCTGCGGGGTATGCGTGTTCCTTTTACACTGCCTGGGGCAGGGGGGGTCCATGGGCACGGCAGGGGGACCCACGGGCCAGGGCACAGCAGGGCAGGGGGACCCACGGGCCAGGGCAGGGGAAAGGTGACAGTGCACTTACTGGCTGTCCAGCCTGTGTTTCTTTTTGTCACAACACCCCCTGCCATTGAAACATGGCTTTTCATTGATGCATTTGCTGTACACAGGACTGGGTGACAAGCAGAGTTTGTGCATTTTGCTGTGTGCCATCAGTTTCTTCCCTGTAAACATGCAGGCTAGCACTCAAAGATACATTCCACAGGTTTTTTAGCCTCAATAGATAAAATTTTGAATTATTTTAAAATAAGGACCAAAACATGAGGTGGAGTAGTGAAATCAGTGTTAACTCAATTGCATGTCTAAGGAGATCCTGACATTTGAAAGAGCCCAAGCACATGCTGCCTGCTTGTTTTAATAGAGATAGATCTGTCAGGAATTCATGCACAAACTTGTATGGGACTCCAGTACTAGGTGTTGAAAATAAATTTGCATTGGTCTGCTCCCAATCTAAACACGCTTGTGACTAAAGCACTCACATGCAGATAGAAATCTAGCAAATCAAAAAATGTTTCCAGGGGCTGTAAGTTATTGAATTTATATACAAAAACCTAACAGGTGATGAAATAATATACATCAAAGATTACTTTAACTCTACCATAATACACTCCTATTAAATCTTATTTTATTGAAAGATTCATGCCTTATTGGCTTTTCTAGATTTGCTTTTATATTTCTGCCTTGCTATTTTAAGATGCATTATCTTTAATCCAAAAACTGCCATCCTACCTAAACCTACTTAGAATGGTCTATGATTAAATCTCATTGAATGAAGATTAGTGAGAATTATGGCTCTTTCACAGTGCAGTTTGAGGCAACACCAACCACAGCAGAGCATAACCAAAAAATGCCTTACCCACCCTTATGCCTTATAGTATCTGGATGTAAAGCTATAAAATATGAGAAACTTTTTCTTAACTGAGCAAAAATAATGGAAGACACATTGATTCGTGTTCAGCTCATACTTCACAGCAGAAAGCCTCAGAGTTTTCATATATTCATTTGTTATTCGTACCACATGCAGAACGCAGGATGTGTTGCTTCTATACAGAGGCCGCCAGGGACCCACATCTCAGGGTGGAAGGGAGCTCAGGTCAGGACAGAACTCCTGGAAATTGACTGCTCTGCAGGAAATTCTGATTTGGAGCCACCACAGATGGCTCTAAATCTGTCTGCACAGCAATTAGCCGAAAATGAACAGAAAATTGCCATTATTTGGGAAAAATCAGGGCAATTATTTTAAAAAGTACATTGAAGCTTTTTCTATCCTGCACTTTCTGTTTACTTCAGATACAATCCCACTCCCCATTTAAAAACTCCTAGAAATTATTTCCTTGGTCACTTAAGGAACCTGGAGCACAGTCCATTTTCAAGTTATCTGGATGACTGAACTTCAAGGTGGCAGCAGTGGACAGACTGACTTTGGGCCTGACTCTGTTCAGTGCAAACACATGGAGTTTGACTCTAATGCCTTTAGCACAACAGCCCTTTTTACGAAGTAAGTAAAACTCTTCCATATTTGTAATAGACAAACTCAAATTTTAGTTGAAGTGGCACTTCAAGGGTATTCCTCTGCAGTTCAGTCAACAAGTATTAATTAAAAGAAACACTAACTTCATCACCTTATTGATTAAATTAAATGTTTAGATTTTTTAAAAATATGTAATAGTTAAATTTGAATTTTTGCCCCAAATTCTGAGTTAGTACATGATAATGTTTAATGGAAAAATCTCAGTATACCTTTTCTGCTATCAAAACATTTCAAAGACAAAATGCTTTAAAAATGTGATTTCTTACATTGGTAACCTGCAGAAAATTAAAAAAAACCAAAACCCACCCAACTTCATTTCATTCTTATATTTTATATTCTCACACCCACCATATTGAGTTCAGCATTTTGTAAATAGAAAAGTTGAAGGTCAATAAAATTCATGTGTGAGGTCTTTTGACAAACAATACTCCAGTTATTGGTCAGTTACAACAGCGTAGGTGGTAAGCAAGCCCATGCTCCTTTAAAACAATAGCTTCTATTCCTGAGGTGTATTTTGGGGGCAGAAGAATAGTTACTTGCACTTGAGTTATTGATATAGCGAACAGTAGAGAAAATAGCCTCAGAAAATGCATGAACTGCTTCCAGCCAAACCATGATGGAGCCTGGCTTTCCTGGGATGGCTGAGCACCTGCCTGCCCGTGGGAAGTGGGGAACACATCCCTTGTTTGGCTTTGCTCATGTCCATAGCTTTTGCTTTGCCTGTGAAACTGCATTTCTGTCACCCCATGAGTTTTTTCACTTTTTCCAGTTCTCTTCCCTGTCCCACAAGGGTGAGTGAGCAGCTGCATGGGGGCTGAGTTGGCACCTGGACTTAAACCAACACAGGATTTCACACAACGAGACCCGTGTTCTGCTGCAAAGGGAAAGGCTACTAAAATGACAAAGCAGAACCTGGATGAAGCAAACTACAGAAGCAGCTTCCCCACACTTCTTTTTCCAGAGTTCACAGGTGATCCCTGGTTGGGCTGGTATCAACACCAGTAACTCAGAATAAGGCTGTTTCACACCATCAGCAGAGCCCAGCCCACTTCTATAAAGATGTTCTTTACAAATCCATGCAGATTTTCAAAAGTGGTTGGTGATTTTGCCTAAACTCTATTGGAGTATTATTAAATGCAAACAGTAGCCAGCAGCTATTCAGGAGCGCTCAGATGGGTTAGCAGTTAGCAAGTGAATTCCTTCATCTCTCTTAAAATCCTTTCAAGAACACACAAGCTATGATGACAATGAAATCTTTAACACTATTACTCAGACAAATGTTTGGACACCTGACATGGAGTGAAATGCGAGAGCATGTGCCACCAGCACCTCCCTGCAGGCAGGAACTGCAGCGGGCAGAGGTGCTGTGCAGGCAGGCACAGAACCTCCCCTCCCTGCAGGAACAGGATCACACAGACCCCACAGCCTGCCATCGCCAGAACTCAGGTGTGCAGCAGCCCCTCACTCCCCTCACTGTCAGTGGGAGTTACACCTGCCAAATCATCTTCCAGGCTCTTCAACCCATGGCACCTTTAACTACAGCACACTGGTGACATAACCACATCTATGAAGCTCCTTGAGTCATGCAATGCTGATAAAAATTACTTCAGTCTCGGCATTTTAAAACTGGTTACTTTGGTTACCAAAGAATTTGCTGTGCAAAGATAAGAGTGCTAGTAAGTGTTAAACTCCCTAAAAATATTTCACATGTTTCTTCTGCAATGGAATGCTACAGTTTCCCTAAGTCTGGTACCTCTAGACTTTCACAGCCTTGAAGCTCTAACTTGCACTCAGGCAAGTGCCACTTAAGGAATAAAACTGTCGCTATTCCACCAAATTGCCAGATCCTAAAACTGTGCCACTGATCCAGGACTGAATACTGCAGCTACTGTAATTCTTGAGGTAAAAATCGTATTTGGGTAGATAATTATTTTAGTGTTAGATTCCTGCCTTTCTGAGCAAACAGACAATTTTGCATGTCAGAGGAAGTCACAAAAGAGCTGGATTAATGCTAGAAATTCATGAAAAGCAGTTTCTCTGTCTGGTATTGCCATACTGCTAGACAGGATAGCAACAATAAGTCCATGGCATGCACACAGCATTAGTATCCACACCTGGACACTTGAAAAAGCATGTTTGGCAGAAAAGAGACAGCTACATTTGAGGTTGGGTTTTTGGTTCATTTTTGCTTTGTTTAGAGATTCCTTTTTTAGATGAATCATTATAAAATGAAAGCCAACCACTCACCTGTATCTCTTGCACAGCTTAAAATTTTCTAGCATTGCACGCACACACAAAGAAAATGGCTGCAGAACTAGACTCATCATCATTCAAAAGTAATTAAAATGCAGTATTAATATTTAATGGCAACTAGTCTTTAAATAACTCCTCCACATTATAAGAAGTGCCCAGGTAGAGGTTCCCTTCCAGCAGCAGCGCTCTGCCCCCACCAAGGGAAGGGAGCACTCCCCACATGACACGCCAGAAGGATCCCAACCAAGCACAGCACCTTCCCTTTCACAGACACCCAAAATTTCCACAGAACAGTCAGAACTGACCACGTTTCAGCCCGACATTCCCTGCAAAGTGAAATCCTTTCATTATCAGGGGGGAAAAAATCCCAGAGGGGCTATCTACAACACCTAACTCAGTTTCATGTCTGGCAAGTGACAAGTCTGCTGAACACAAAGACAAATCTCTTTTTCTAAGGAAAACATGTCATCTACACGACTGGCAATGCCCTCACTGACTTTCCTCCTGTTTCCGTGGCACGTTCTCATTTGCTCAGCCTGTGGCTGCACCATCTCCCAGGGCAGTCACAGGTGTCAAAGGTGCTGTTCACACAGGGACACCAGAAAGGACAGGGAGGGCCCAGCCCGGTCTAGACCCTGATGGAAGGACAGCACCACTCTTGTCCTGTGTCTCCCCAGTTCCCTGTACTGGGTTCTCCTCCACAGAACTGACTAAGCCCCCCAGATGCCATCCCCTCCATCCCAGTGGGTTCCAGCCTTTGCACCCACCCAGCCCTGAGTGCACGGGGACAGGAGCCCCTCTGGCCCAACTAAACCTCCTCTATTGAGGTTTGTGGTTGTTAAGCACACAACATCCCCCCCTTACAGGGGGAAAGTCATGTGGAACACAGCCCAGCAGTATTAGCAAGGGAGACATTGCTCTCATGGCACAGGCCTGGGGCTCCTCTGCTGCTCTCCATTGCCTCTGGCAGGGCCAGGGAATTCAAAATGCCCTTTGTCATTTACTCTAACAGTGAAATATCCAACACAACCCACCTCTTCAGAGCAATCAGTGGGTATTGCTGGGGTCTGAACACAGCCTGAGGTCCGGAGGCAAACCTGAAAAACACAAGGTGAGAATCACAGGGATGAAAGAATATTTAAAAGGTACATTAAATCACATTAAAACACCCCACAGACAATAAGGAGAAGAAAAGCAGGCAAGGGAATCTCATCTCCTTTATTTTCCCACCTTCAAATAAAGCAATATTGCGAGGTGGATTTATTATTTTATTTTTTTCTCTCTGGAAAACTGCAAGCTCTCAGTGACCTTACACACAGGACCTCTGCAAACATCCTCACATTGCACACACCTAATTAAAGGATTTGTTGTCATCCAAAAATTACTGCAGTATGTCAATGGTCTGTTCCTGTTCTGTGGCACTGAAATCTCAATATTCAATTTCTGTATTTTCCCTCCACTATTTGAAATCAATTCCACAAACCCAAAATGTAAACAAAATGTAAAACAAAACAAATGCTCTCCTCTTCCTGCCCCTCCCACCAACCCCAACAGAAAACTGTAAAAAACCCACAAGAAAAACCACAACCAAAACACCAACAACTAACAAAAGCCATCTACCAGTTATGGCTGCAACACCCCAAAAATCCACTACACCAGGACACCCAAGGGCATCCAAGCTGTGCCTGCAACTCTGGCCTTCACTCACAAGTGATGCAAGGAGTTGTTCACTCCTTGTGATCAGTAGGAGCTGACAGAACCCACACCAATAAAAGCAAGAACGATGTAAGAGCTGCATTTCCAACATTAGCATCTGTACAAATAAAGCATCTTTCACACTAACCCAGAAAACTCTGTATTTTCATTAAAAAATATCTGTGTTTTACAGCAAATGAACTGTTAGAGAAAATAAACCTCTTCAGTTTGTGGGCTCCTCACCTCCTTAAAACCCCAGAGACAACAAAAGAGCACATGTGTATGTATGCAGACACGCACACATATGCAAATTGAAAGAATAATGCCAAGAAATTATTAGTTTGGTCAATCTGATGCACTATGAAAGAATCACTCAGTTTTAAGAAGAAAATGACTGTCAAAAAGAAAGCTACTCAGAGTGCATCCTGTACCAGCACACTCAACAGGGTTTGAGAGAAAAATAAGTTTATTAATCTAAAATCAGAATATATTTACATGTTTACTGTGAAGTTGAGATGCTTTGTTGCTCTTTGTCTCTTTTCAGAACTCCCTACAAGAAGCTTCCCATGAGCTCCATTGCATCCATGATTATGAAAGTATTTAAAATCCCAGAAAGGATAGATGACTCCGCAGACTTGCTTTTGGACTTATCAAATTACCCTTTGATTACACTGAGCGCTTTACAGATAGGTCACTACTTGCTTGCATTCAGAAGATAATGCTAAAGGAAATAATTAGTGAATGAAAGAGCTGTTTTGTCACATGCGAAGTGCTTTATGCCTTGCAAATTACTGGGAAAAAATAAGTCAAAAAACCCCCCGCAAACCCTGTTGTAATTATAGTACGAGTTAATACAGCTGCTAAACCCATATTATCTGTATATCCAATAGAGTCATAATTGAGATGCTTGTAAGTATGATGCAAGTTAGACAATAATGTTTGACTCAGATCAAAGGCTGTAGATAAAAACTTTAGAACTGCATTTCCTTGCTTCTTTGCCCATACCCAAACCTTAGCAGTGTCTGGAGTTGGTGGGATTGACCCTGTGCTTTCCCTGGGTGGATGGTACTCACCCAGTCACTGTATTTAACATTTGCCCACTCTAAAGCTAAGATTCCCATTAGATTTCAGAGCACGACTACATTTGCAGACAGCTTATCACTGTTGCTCTACTAAAAACTAAAGTCATGGAGCAATATGGCTTTAATTGTGGAAAATATTCTTAATCAGAGTTGTGTTTTTAAAATGAATTTATATTTGTGGCAAAATATTTTGCTTAATAAAATAGTCAAAACTGACTGAAATATTTACTAAAACAATCTTGCAACAGAACTGATTTTAAGAGTAAAAAAAAAAAAAAAACCAACCAAATTATGAAATGCTCTTCCCAGAAGAATTTCCAGTTCCTTACAGTTTTATGCTGTTTGCATCACATTAGTAGTTGTGTAGGCTGAGAAAGGACGTACATACTCAACTATTTTTTTTGTACTTATTAGTATTCTAACTGTGGAGTCTTTTTCAATGATTCATCTGTTAAAGACTATCTTACCATCAATACTTTACGTGATTTTTTTTTTACATGTTTATTTTAGGAGCCACTTTTTCACAGTAAGGTCTAATATTTGTAAACATTTCCATGTAAGACATGCTTTTGCTCTTGGCCTGTGTCTTACCCAAGATGGCATTTAAAATAACATTCTCCACTGGATTTCCAAGGGTCAGAGGCAACTTGGCAAGGGGAAGACAATGAACTGATTATACCTCCCCGCTCGGTTCGGGGGGATTGTTTGCAGCTGAAGAGTTAAAGCCATGTGCTGAATTGCAATCTATAAACATCAACCACGGTGCCAGCTTGGCAGCAAGGCCCACCCTCCCAAAGAGCAGGGCTCCCCGGCTGCCCCAGAGAGGCACAGCCAGAGGAGGGGGAGCTGCAGAGGCCGCCCCTCGTCCCCTTCTCCCCAAATCAGCTCCCACTTGGCCGAAAGTCCTGACAATACGCCAGGAAAGGTCACAGTTTGCATTTCGATGAGCATACTAAAAGGAGACCTGGCATATTTTATTCCTTCGTAAGAAAAATCTCCCATCTCAAGCTACAGCTATGAAGACAAGTGGGTTTTGTGACCAAGTGTAAATCAGTGCGGCTCAAGCGGGGCTTTACTGGTTTCAGGGGCATGAGCCGCAGTGAGCCAGGCTGCAAGTGAGACATCAGCTCCTAGCTAACCTGCATAAGTATCCCACACAATGCGTTCACACATGCCATTTAAAATTCAAAACGCAGCTTGGAAGGAATCAAATTACAGTGGATAAATCTATATTTCACTTTAAGAACTACAGAAGGCCAAACCTCTTCTAAAACCGGAGGATGAAAAACAAAGCTAAGGAAATGCTTTCTTTGGGCAAGATGTTCTTTTTAGTATATATTTTAAACTTTACATGCAAATTGCCAAAAGATCAGGTTACTGGTGATATACCAAGGTTTCCAGAAGACATCTTTATGAGTGACCATTAAAGCTATATAAACAGCTTCCTGTGTCCCGAGTTCTAAAAGATGCCTATTCTTTGTCAGTCTGTGCATAAATGAAGATCCCCATGTTGTCTCTGCACATAGACGAGCAGGAGACATTTCGGGATGTCACTCAAATGCAGCTAAACAGGAGCAAAGGAAAACCCAAACCAGAAGGGCGATGAAGCTGCAGCAATATTTTCCGTGACAGGACAAGTGTCCCCTTCTATTCAGCTGGACCCTTTTCCCCAGAAGGGAAGGAGGCAGCAGCCGCCCAGCCCAGCCCAGCCCAGCGGCGAGCGCTGCCCTCCGGGTGCCTCCAGACACAGGGACAGTGGCTCAGCGCCGGCGGGGGAGAGCTGGCATCAAGGCACGTCCTCCATCTTAGCCCCAGCTGGTACCAAGCTCCGAGCAAACAAAGCCGCTCCAGACTGCTCGATCATATATTCATGGCCAAGAAGAAATATAAAAACCGACACGTTTGAATTCCTGACAACCATAAAAGAATAGTGCATTGGCATGTTGAATTTCTCCAGCCAGCCTTTGCTGACCTATAAACCTTTGTGACTGGAACAAATGCAAATAGAGCTGACTTGCCTCCCAAACTATGGAAGGGTATTCAAGCCGAGTTGTGTCTAACAGGCTAACAATAACCCACTGTCCCACCCATGCAAAACACACAGTCTGGGAAAAACAGCTTTAGAAAAGCGCTTGACGGCGACATAAAGTGCAGACTACACCAGAGAAAAAAACCCCCATCTTTCTTCATACTTCTTCACCTAAAACACCACAATAAAAAAGCAATACGGAGTAAAATTATCTTACTATTCAAAGAAGAGTGTACAATTTTAAAAACAGGCTGAGAATTGGCAACTGAGAAAATCAGGGACTACACCATCTGCAATTCTATCAGCTTCAGCCACCAAATTTCATGTCCTAAAAGCAAGCGTACAGTAAATAACAAAACCTAAAAAATGGTTGTGCGCTAACCAATTAGACACTGCACTAAACTACATTACACTTTAGGAAACATATCCAGAGTAAAAGGTCTGCCAGACTTCACAAATCTCTGTATTAGCCCTCTGTTTAAGTGATCACTGTTCTTGTGTTCTCACTCAGGGAAGGGTGATACTTGAAGGTATTGACAGCTCCAGCTTCCATACAGCCCCAGGAACAGCTACAGGCAAGGCAGATCCAGCTCATACAGTAATTCATCCAAGTGTTTTTCCATCAGAGGAAGGCAACAAGGCGCTGCTGCAGGGCATTTAGCCAGTGAGACAGAATTCCTTTCTCCCAGGGAGCGACCCTGGAAGTGGGTGAGTCCCCCTGGAGCAGCCAGGTGCCCTGGCTGTCCCCGAGTCTGGCTGGGCACAGCCCAGGGGCTGTGGGGCCAAGCAGCCGGCCCTGCCCTGCCTCCAGGAACGGCCACTCGCAGCAGCACCACTGGCTGTGCAGGAGCAGGGCATGGACAGGGCACAGGGATGCTCTCCCAGCGCTCCTGCTGTGTGCCTGGGCCCGCACTGCTGCAACGCCCCGGCGGTGAGCTGGAGCATTTCCATCTCAACACTGTCACATCAACTCAGGTGTCTAATCTACCCCACCTCAGTTCAGGGATCCAGCCATCCAATTCCCTGAAGGTGTGGATGTAAGCAGTGAGGACAAAGAGGCACCCCTTCTGATGAGCTCTAAGACCACTGGCTGACTGTGCTGGAAGCCTGGGCTGAGCAAACTCCTGCTCTGGTACCGTGGTTTATTCCCCAAATCCAATCTTCCCAACACAGAAAGAACGCAGGCCAGAGTGACAGTCCCACAAGCAGCTGCCATGAGTCATCCTACATCCAGAAAACTACTGGCATGTATAAAATTGATTGTGTGCAACTGCTTGGATTCTGAGCATGGCAGACATTTCTGAAACGTTTTCAATATCTGGCTTTTAAGAATAGAGTATTAAGAAAAGCTGAGAGGATTTGCCTCAAGCTTCCATTGAAGCACTCATGATATAAAACAACCATTTCATAAACATCCCCCCATAAAAAAGCAGAGGCAACTGGCCTCCAGGACAGCTTAGAAGATACTACAAAGAGACAAGCTCACATTGTTATCACCTTGGAGAAGAAGGTAAGGCAGAACCCTTGCAAGAGACTACTGAACTTGGACACAAGGCATTCTTCACCTCCAAGAGGAATCCTGATGACCCCAGATGACAAGATATGTAACATCTAGAGGATGAAGCTTTCTATCCACAGTCTTCTGTTATAAAGCAACAACACATCCACAAAATAAGTTAAATTCTACTACGCTGAAACTGTAAATGGTTAAAAAAAGGCAGGTATTTCATTGAAACTCACTGACATTCATCTCTTCATTGCACTTCTGCATACATTTTGTATCCTCTAATTTTGTTTTGTTTTTAAATACTTTTCCAGTGGCTTTAGTATTGATTCCAATTTGTCCAGATTTGTGGCATTTATAGGCATTGGTGGCTAAAGCCTGTAGAAAAGCAAATAGGAAAAACACACTTCATTTGGCTTTTCTCTATCAGTGTTTGCATTGCAGAGGGTCAGCAACATTCTGCCAGGTGATGAAAACAAGGATGAAAATGAATCCAAGTTACCATTATTCTGGCTTAGAAACAACTAGCAGATAGTTCTGCAAAAACAGAAATGTGTAGCATCTTTTACATTAACGGAATGCAGCAAATTCATTCTACAGATTAAAAGTTTACCTTTGAAGTGTGCATTACAACACACAGACATTTTAGGGATTTATTTCAATACAAAAAACAACTGTGCTACTTTTTTTTTTTGAATCTTTACCTGCTACAGTTCAAGAACTTGAAGTGTCAGATGGGTTTTAAAAGCAAGTAACTTCTCTAAAACTTCCATCTTGTCTTTGCTTACTGTGAACACATGAAATCAGGCAGAGCACAGCTGAGAGGGGAGCTCCCAACTCTGCCTCCAGCTGTGACACTGCCCTGGTACCCAGGGCTGCAGGGCATCCCACACCTTTGTGAAAGGCCTACTGGGAATGCACAGGCTCTGACTACCCAAAGCAACCAAATCTGACAGAGAAAAGCCCTCCTTGGCTCAGGGCACTCCACCCCACTGGCTGCCAGTTCACATCTCCTCCTCCAGCGAGTCACTCATACGATGGCTTACTACTAACTGCAGGGTAAAACACATGTGCTCCATTTAGCAGCTTCACAAGGCAGATGATTATAAGGCAAGCTTTTAATAAAGCACTTTGTAAACACCACAGTTCTCTTCATTCTATTTTTCGTGTCCCTGTTCTTTTTAAAAAGCACTGAAGAGTCTTACTAATGCCAAAGACAGGCATGGCACAGACATTTAGTCTTTCCTGACTGTCACAGGTCAGACTTGTGTGCCCTCAGTGGATGCTACAAACACCCAGCCAGAGGAGAATACCTCACATGACACTTCACACACATGTCACGTGTTACATGGAGTTGAAGGGGGGAAAGGGTCTAATGACTTTTTTGGAAACAGCAGATTTTTCAGTATCCCTTTTGCAAGAATGATACCTGAGTGTTTCAGTCAATTGAGCTTTGAATTCACACTCAACGGCCTTTTCAGTCCAAAGGTTCCTTGAATAAGTTTCTTCACATCAGATGAGGAAATCATCAACAGCAAACTACAAACTATAAACTACAACATCAACTACAAAAATACCCCACACTGGGACAGAAAGAGTAATTCTTTTCCTCAACACAGTATTCTGGTCCAAGATAAAAAGTTCAAACTATAAGTAATTCAAGATTTGAATTCTCCATTTAAGTCTATGAAGAAAGGCTTGTGGAGAGAAGATGTAAAGAACAAGTAAAATAAATAAACAAGGACTGCAGAGAGGATTTCAATCAAACTCAGCCACAGAAATTGCTCAGAATTTGGAGAGAATACTTTTGATTGGGTTGTTATTACTAAGGTGGTTTGTTTTCATTCCCTAGTCTACAAATGGCAGATTATTTGTACAAGTCCATCCTGGGGAGTGGCCACCTCCCCAATAAAACTGCACACATTTGGTAAATCTCTTGCGTAACAGGGACAGCCCATACAGACGCTGCATTTCTCAGGGTATTATAACCAAGCACTGATAGAAATATAACTGACTACTACACTTTAAAAGGACAGTGAGAGAAGGTATTATTTCAGGAGGAGTGCCACAGAAGGCCTTTGCTACAAGAGTTGGGATGCACAGGCATTTTGAAGCAAGCAGCTTCAGCATCAAATCACATCAAATCATGCATGGTTATAAAAACATGGATGTAGATATAAAATGCAGATGTTTATCGGGTGCAACCAACTTAAAATCAGTAATTTCCCACTAACTTAAACCGCAAAACTTAAGGGGGAAAATTCGTGTTAACAATCCAGATCAGATCATCAAAATTTAAGACTTTGATAGTTCTAACACATTTTAGTAAAAAGTTTGGTTTGGACTTCTTTTTGTTTTGAATTTGATGCAACCTCTGTGGCTTGTCCCATGTCAGTGTTTTCTTTGAAAGAAAATTGAATTAGTCAATTTTTAGATTAAAGTACTAATTTCCAGGAAAGGCTTTTCCCAGTTATATTTGCTAATATTTTTCTAAGAACTTATTTATTCTTCATAGTATTATACACAGCATTTCCCTTGGGCCATTTGTCCTTATTTTGTAAGGCAAAGGGGACTACAAATTCTTTGGAAAAAGTAATTACCGCATCTCCCTAGGACAACTGCACAGCTCCCTCTTCTCCTCAATGCAAGCACTTGGGCAGCAGCACAGAAATCCCGATCACATATCTAAAGCCTCCTGACTGCACTTTTTTCTGTTCTAAATATAAGCATCCTTCTTTAGTGAGCCCAAAGGTCAGTTTTGGGAATGGTGCTGTGGTGCAGAGTGGCATCCTGGCTGAAGTCAGGATTCCTGCTCGCCCCAGACCCGTTAGTAAAGTACCAAAACGTATTTAGCCATTCCTATTGCACTGGTGCCATCACTGCTGCAGGTGCTGCTTTAATCACAGAACGTTGGGGGGGNNNNGGGGGGGGGGGCAGAGACAAAAACGGCTTATGCTGAGAAAGCTCATGGATCTTGAGGAGCAGTGTGCTGTCCCATTGGAGGGGCATCGGTTCAAGCTCTGCTGTTGCCTCCAAAGAAAGCAGGATCCTTCCTCTTCCTTTCTGGTGCGTGCTGTAAACCAGGCTGGTGCCATGAATCAATCATACCTCAGAGCTTTAGGAACTTGTGGGTAACGTTAAGAGATGTGCACGATCAGCATGAGACTCGTGTGTGGCTGGGGAGACCAGTGTGCCTGCTCACTCCTTGGGTTAACTGAAGGTGTTCCTTGCATCCCAACGCCCCATCCAATATTGCCACCGGCGGGGCCGTGGCTGCGGTGACACCGTGCGCCCCCGGTGTCTGGGAGCCCCGGCGGGACGGGCGCACCGCGGCAGCGCCGGCCGGGAGCGCACACGGGGGAGATGCCGGGCTGCACGGAAGGGGTGCCCGGCCACGCCGTTTAGGACGGGCCATTAGGAAGTCTCGAGCGACACAATGGGCTCGATTGTTCTCCCCGGCGCTGGGAGGCGGGAGCCGGTTCCCACGGCTGCGCCGGGCTGCGGTAAATCACCTCGGCGGGCCGCCCCGGTGCCCGGTGCCCGCGGGCGGACCGGCTGGCCCCGAGCGCAGGGACCGTCCTGCCATACCCTGCCCGCCGACACAACAGCCAGCTCACCGCGCGTGGAAGAGCAACGCTCTCGCTTCTACGCTGTTCACTCACACGTCAGAAGGCAGAGTAAATTTAAGTTCCTTTTTCTGAGACTGTGGCAGACCACACTAGAAACAACTGAATTGGAAAAGCAAGGAGTTCACATACTGTCTCAAATTCAATCCCAGTGTAAACACGCAGTTACACCCTTCCTTATTCCAAGAATCCATTTATTTAGGTATTGCTTACTCTAAGAAAAGCACAAGCAATACACACACACTCCAGACAATCTTCATGATTGTCTTATATTCAGACTCGCAGATGTGCATACCCTTATTTAGTCCCAAAGCAAATCTGCCTACATATTTCCTTTATTTGGGAAACTAAAACACTGGTATGCTCTCACTGAAGAAATCTTCTGGACAGTTTTAAGAGCTGACTTGTATCTACCTTTTAAATTAATATTTTTGTATACTGCACTAAGACCCATTAAAAAAAAAAAAAGACATCTGCTAAACTGAGAACTACAGGAATGGTCAGATCATTTCTACATTGAATATTCCAGCACTCTCAAAAAATTATAGGAGCCAACAATCATTCTACATTGACATGAACACATCCTTTTCAACAACTTTTTGTTGCAGAAAGATTACTCATCCTTTCTTTGTGTAACCAAACAGCAACAGAGCATGCATTGCCATCTCTCCCCAATTTCATTAGTTCAGTTACCCATTCTGCTTTTTGTGGGGTCATTTCATGCTACCACATTTATGTTCTCATGTTTTCATTTCTAGCACAAATACATACAGCATGTGGATATATGACAGTTCAAAGTGGTGCTGCAGGAACACTGTAGAGGCTTTGGAGCACACTGAGTTGATGTGTCTGAACTAACTGCACACGGATATCAGGTCCATGCGTGCTGGGAAGAGCCTTCCAGATGCAGTGTCTCATGTATCCAGCCTGCATATCAGACACCCAGGTAACAACAGTTCCACAGTGGAAGCCTACAGCAATAACAAATAACTCTGTTCTCTGTGAAACAGTGTTTATAATAAACTGACCGATTATTCTCCCTTCCTTGATGCATAGCAGGAACTTCTGTGGGAATGCTCAGGGTAGTGATCTGAGGGAAAGGAAGATCGATAACTTCACCTAACATAAGATCAGAGCAGTGTGTGTTTCTCAGGGCAAATATGACTTCATTGTGTTCTGTTAACCAATTACAGGTTCAGCCTGAAGGCATTAAAACAGCCCTGTATATTCCATATGTATATATTAAACACACTGCTTGTGAGCTTCATTTTTTTGGTCTAAACCAGATGAGAATAAACAACATAAGGTAAATTTCTAACAACATTCTACAGCATAATTTCTCCCAGCAAAACCCAGGATTATTTATGCAAGAAATATTTCTATCTGCCCTTTTTTGGATCAGGAATGCACTTTATTTTTATTATCTCAATGCTCTTCTTGTCAGGCCACACTCCCTTGGGCAGGAGGGGCTAGTTCCCAACACAAGAACAGAGAACTCAAGAATTTGGAGCTCTGCACTAAGTGGAATAGACATTGCCAAGCCCTCTAGGGTCCTATTTTTTGAAGGAGATCATCATCTTTCATAGTCGGGGCCTGCTTTGCAGAAGCACCCAGCCCTCACACATACACAGTGACCAAAGCCCCAAAGCAGTGAGCTTCTGTTTGCCAACTCCTGCTCCAAGTTCTGAGTACTGTAGATACTGACCTCTGGGCTTTTAGGCTTTAGCATAAAAGTGCTGCCAAATTTCAGAAAGCTATAACATAGCTGAGGGCAAAGCACATGAGACTAAACACACCAATGGAAAAACCTGAGATTGTGAGCCCTCGGTGAGCAGAAACATCAAGAGTGTCATCTGCTACCATCAGAGAAGCATACAACCCTGAATTATTCACAGAATACAGATATGTCACACTGAAAGACCAAATACTAAACAAACTGTGTTTGTAGTGGCACAAATCATTTATGAGTTTTGCAAAACCCTCCAAAGATAACTTATGCCTTGCCTGATGCAGACAGAAATATTACATTAACTCTAACAGCAGCTGCCTTAGCCACGTATTTCTTTGTATTTATTACTCTTCTACTATGGAATTATGTTACTTTTTCCATAAGTCGTACAGCAGATTTCAAGGATCTGTATATTAATGTGTGGCTTCTGTTCCAGTTCTCATAAGCAACCACAACAAACACTTGCACTACACTTACGTAATGTGCATCAAGGGATTTACCAGACTGTCTTTGAAACTTACCAAAATTTGGTTTGATGTGGAAAAAAAATCATCCCACTGCAACACTCCTAACATTTAAAATGCTTTGTAGAAGACACCATCAAATGCAGAAACCATTTGATGCATGGTGGGTTATTTGGTACTTATATAAAATTTCTGGTCAGGTCAATAAAAAAAAATAAAATCAGAAAACATAGATAGTACAAGTACTCACAGGGTGCTGGAAAAACAAAGACGTACCCTTATGAGAAAAGAAACTGTTCATATTTATTCCTCTTACACATCTCAAAAAAATTCAGACCGAAGACAAAAGGTATCAGTAACTCATCTGGCACAGTATATGAAAGCTAGCATTTATATCCCACTATTGGTGTTCTAACACTTGACTTGAGCAGCCACTTAAATATCCCCATCTGACTGACCCTTTGCTTCACTTATACTTCTTGGGTTCCCTCCCCTCCGCAGTTTTAAAATGCAGGCATCTGAGGAGGGAGGAAAGCACTGTTTCACATTATGTTTAATTAAAAGTTAGTTTGATTGAAGTTTGCTAAATGTACTGACAAGAACACTACTTCTCTGGGGACAGTTGCATTCACGCAGATCACTGTGCTGCCCTTGTGCCATAGGATTGGAATGTCAAGGTAGAGACTGCAGATTGTTTTACTGTCCGTTAAAACTTTGGGAGAGCTCCCAGTGCATGTCTAAAGAGTTGCACAGGCCAAAATCCTCTGCTGTGCAGCACGAAGAAAAGCTGCTACAAGACAGACAAGAAAAGCTTTCTCATTCCTGCTGCCTTAGTATAAAATTTCACAAACAACTGACTTCTTAGTTAGCATTTAGGAAAACAACCCTCTGCACTGGATTGTCATCCCTATTTCAATTATCCATTTTTATCCTTTTACTTTCAATTAAGGGGGTAAAAAAAGCTGCCTTCATGAAAAATGCTGTGCATATTTCTAATCCAGTTTATTTAGAAATCTTTTCCATTGGTCTTCATGCTTAAGGATGAAAGAGATGTAATTTGTACACCAAGTTCTATTCACACACTGAGTATCCTGCAGAAGCTACCCAGAACAGAGATGCTGTGGTAGGACAGCTACATCTCTACCCTGCCAACCACAAGACCCCAAAACTGTGAAGCCAAGAGCACCAGGACTGAATGCCAGTAAGACCACACATGGCATTATTGTACCTTCTTCACATACAGTGAAAACAGCATGAGCTTGGTTATTTTTCCTCACTGCTCTTCTGCCACTTCAAAACCCTCAGATGTACAAGGAAAATGGAACCAATACCTATATATAAAAAAAATTTTAAAAATCTCTATAATACAGTTTAGCTTTTTTTTTAAAAAAAATATGCAAAACTCAGGATTTTAAGACAGTTTCACTAAAGAGTAACTAGTAACAAGTGCCATGCATCCCTAAAACTGGGACTTTCTCCTTTCCAGCAGCATAAAGACTTGTTTCATGCAGAACGTACAACATGCCACTGAGCAACTGTTACGCACTCCTGGGCATGAGGCCAAAATAATTTGGGGGAGAAATTCCACATATGCAAGGGGGGAAGAAAATGAAATAGCTCCCTGGCAGGGATATGTGTATGTGTGTTTTGTTAAGACTAGCTTTAAGCTATCAGAAGAGATTATGAGAGCTCTTCCAGAGATCATGTATTGATGAACCAGCTACACAGTCAGAGGTCCCTGACCAATAATGGTTTATTTATGGATACTGCCCAAAGGTGTGTACACACGTAATTAGGATGCTACAATGCCCACAGATTAGAGTAAACTGGCACTGCAGAAACTACTGAGAAAAATGGATGGTCCCCTCACTGTGGCTCCAGAAACACTTTCCTTTCTCCTGCCAGTGACACCTTGCCCTGGGGACACAGCAAGCACAGCCATGCTCAGTGAAATAGCTCTGAAACCCCTCCTGGACTTAGAAGGAAGTTCTGCTTCTGAACATGAGGCTGCATTATTCTGAGAGTAGCAAAACTACAACACAAAGAAAATTATGAATGCTTTTGTTTCCTACTTTTCCTCTGAAATGTTTAAATTAGAAAAACATGAGGGAAATGAAGGAATAGTTTTGAGAATTTTTAATTTTAGCTTTCTAAATGACCACTGAGTACTACTGCTGTCACACCTGGTTTTCAAAGGCAATCTAAGGAGTGGTAGCCACAGGTGACAATTTAGTTATCAACACTGTCAGGGACAGCAGTTTACCATTAGATAAGCAGATGATCTTACCAAAAACACATCCCTGGCTCCCAATACTCTGAGGCCAACAGAAACCTTGTATTGCTGTGATTTTGCAACAGTTACACCCTGAGACTGGAAACATTTACACACTGAAATAGAGTGACGAAAAGCTGCCCTAAGGTACTGATTCCTGTCTAGGCAACGGCCTGACCCTGGCACTTCCACTCAGGACAGTGGGGAAAAGCTTTAAAAGGGGCTGAAAAGGTCTGGATGCACATCCCTGACACTGGTCCGAGTCACCAAATGCAGCCCTTTAACACTGAAATGTAAAACAAACAGCCATGTTCTACTGAGGGTAGCGGGTGAGAGAGAAAGAGCTGACAAAACACTCGAATGGAGTACAATGAGGAACATATTTCTGTTCTCTCTGCTCCACAGACCCTTTGGATCACATGGGGAAATAGAATCACTTCTGTTATGGAAAATAAGGCAAAAGCCAGAAAGGATCTATGAAATCAGTTACAGAAGGAATTACATACACAGAAAAGGGAAATCAAACATGAACATACCTAAAAAATACAGTTACCTATTTCAAATCTACCTCAAACTTGTTTCTTACAGCGTGCAAGGCAGAATGACCATCCTGCCCGTGTGTGTGACAGGCCCGTACACAGCTTGCTTCACTCCTGGACAAAAAGTGTGCTTGCATTTCCTGACTTGCCTGATACTGTGGTAGATTGTCCTCCTGGCCTAATCAAATTCAAAATATTTCCTAATGCTGAAAAAATATGTTGTCTCCCCTTGGTTATCATCACAATGAAAGTCTGTTCTGGAAAGGGCATGTGACAGACAAAACCTGTTTAGTAGCAATATGGAGAGCTGAAAAAAAGGGGCTCTTCTAACCTATTCTTTAGTTTTAAAAGGTTACTAAAACATTTTGTCCAAGTACTGCAGAATATACTTTAGAAATAGTAATAAAACCATTTGCCTGAGGTGAAAGCTCTTCCATGCTTACTGTTAATTCTCTTCAGTTTAATAACCACTCCCACAAGAAAGGCTTTGCCAGGCTGGATCCACCTAAGTTTGGCACAGAATATTGGACTGAAGATTCTAAAGCATGGGAAGTGCAGAAACACCAGGAGGCAGATAAAATTAAAAGTTTGCACTGCAGACTCTGAGTAAATAAGGTTTCTGCAAGTTGCAGAGCACCCTTTGAGAGCATGACCCTGTCCAATATCTTTTGGTAGTTTGCTGCAGGAGGAGGAAAGGGAAGGGAACATAGTGACAGGGAGGCAATGGAACAGGACAAAGAAAATGTAAGCCTGTCTCTTCTGGCACCTACTACCCAAAGGCAGCAGGTATGTCTGGAGAACTCAGTGTTTCTGTGCACAAGTGACAGGGCAGTCATGCACATACAGTTGATTTCTTAGTCTGTCTAATACCTGACACATTATGGATTGAAACCAATTCAATCTCACCCGTATTAAATAGGGATTATTGTCAAATTATACACTAAAGCCAACTGTCAGTTCTCAACCTTTTGCTCAGAAGGTATTTGTCAAGCAAGTGAGAAAAGTTTGTTGTAAGTGTTTATTTCATTACCCTCACATCAAATGGAAGCAGTCATCTTTGTGCAGTGCTCCCAACATGCCACATTCCAAGAACAGGCACACATCACTTGGGAGACTTGCCCATTCAGGCAGGTACAGGTGCAGGATGGGAGAGCTATTTCCTTGCTTCCATGTGAGGTGGGAGCAGCACCTCTGCTGCTCAGCGAGCACACTCCTTATTGCCATCGTGCTGCACCTTGCCAAATTCCCAGAGGGAACAGGTATCCCTGGAAAACTGTAAAGTGCTGCCTCACAGCCCAGACTGCTGGAGATAATTCAACAGTAGCCTGTTTGCATGGAATGCAAGTAGGTTCAAACAGAAATCACCGGGGGAAAAAATCCAATGTATTGTCAAATTTTATTTTCTTCCTAGCTAAACCATAAAGCATTCATATAAAAAGGTCATGAGTCCTGTTAGCTCGTCTTCATACCACTCTTCCAGAATAGAAGGGAGAAGAAGTGGCCTTGGGCTTTGGGCCAGAAGTTGCAGGGAGAGACAGAAAGGAGGAAAGAGACTTATTTGTTCAAATGCACCATTTATCATGCTTTAATTCAATACAGCTCAGGAATTTCCCCAGAGTTGTAGAGGGAGGACCATAGAGCTTGTGATGAACATTCAGAACTCTGTCACAGTACTGTATATTTCTACCAGCACAGAATTCCCTAAGCAGGCCACTAAATGAAGCCCCAGGTGCTGACAGCAACTGTTGTTTCACCATCCTGTTCTGTCCCACCTCATGGTCTCAGTCTATAAAATTATGTATGCTCTTCCCTAGACTTCTTAGTCATTTAAATTGTCCTCAAGCTGCTTATTGCCTAACTTTTCATCTTTCTGAAACAGAAAAAATACCCTTAGAAAGGCTTGTAAGCACTGCAGTGACCCCTCCGAGCCCCTCCACTTGCAGACGATGCTGTTGCTGTTGGATCACACCCAGCAGCTCGACAGCTCTGCTCACAGGAGGGAAGGGAGGCACGAGTAGCTGGCGGGATCAAAGCCTGTGAAACTAGTCCCTTCTTTCCAGTGCGGTAGGAAAGGCAGAGAGGGACTGGCTTCTAACACTCATGGAGACCTTCTCTTTGAGAGGCAGATTAATCATATTCTCTCCAACAAAAGCCACCGGGAAAGTTGAGAGCTGTGGGCTGCTGCAAACTCCACACATTTTCTCAGACTCTGCTCCTCAAGCTGTCCATGCTTAATTCCCTTGGCTTATATGTGCCCGGACCTTTCTCATGTGCCAGCTGGTATTTACGCCCCATGTGACACATTGTAGATAAACTGACACAGGCTAAGCCCTCTCCCTACTTTCACACACATTACAGGCACTTATTGCAAGTAAACAAACAGAGCCATGCTATGCACCTGATGTTCCTCTTTAAGCATTGCATTCACAGGGAAAAAGTTTAAATTAAAATTTTTTTAAGAATTTTCAAAATCCCACAAAAACAGAGGATTTAAAAAGAAATCCTTTCAGTAGGCACTATTTTCAATACTATGTTTTCATTATGCTTTTTTACATACTGAGCCCTGCTGTATTTTCAGTTTCTGTTTCAATAGTATTATGTTTCCATACTTCAGGTTAAATTTCTCTTGAGGTTAATTGGAGTCTTTGCTCAGCAAGAAAGTGGGGACTGTCCCAAGTCCCCGTGCTCCTGACCAATAGGCATTGCAGTGTGCAGTGACCTCTGGTTCTGCCCAGCACCTCATTCTTACATTCTGCCCTCTGCAATCTTCTCCTCCCTTTACCAGAAATGTTTTTAAACTTGAGCTCTTCATTTCCAGCTCCAGTGTTGAGGGACTAAGTTTGAAAGAGCTTTGGCTTTCATTAGCAAATCAGCAGCACCAACAAAACCACAAGCAACAAAAAAAAGCACATCAGCATGCTTTTCAGCGCTGGCACTGACTGCCATCTCTTCCTTCCCCGAGCTTTTTGTGTTTTGGGGCATTTTTTTGTTGTTGGTTCTTTAATCAGTGAAACTAGCCTATTGAGCCTTGGGAAGGAACAGAGAGGCGGCCCTTTCATTTTATAATTAGTGGAAATTCAGCAGGAGCATTACCAGCTGTCCCTTTGAAAGGGGCGCTCAGCACCATCCACGCGAGCCGGAGCGCAGAGCGGGGCAGGAGCCCGGCCCCAGCGCCCGCCAGACCCACCGGGACACGCTGCGAGCGGCGGCACCCAAGGACAGCCCCCGCCCGTGGCTCGGCCAGCCTGGCGGCTTGGTTCCCCTCTGCCAGAACACAGCTGGATTCCTCACCTTCCGATTAACAGCGTGCAAGAAAGAACGCCGAGAGAGGCAGGCAGGCAGGCAGACAGACAGTGTCCCACATGATGAGATCAATTAGGCAATCATTTCGGACATGTGCAGACAAAGAAGGTGGTCTCCTTGGAAACTGCAATCACATGCACACACACTCAGAATAACTTCTCCCACATTCTATTCTCTGCTGGGTACAACAAACTTGGATGTAAGCTCCGAGGGACAATCGCACACCCAGTGTCCACAGACTCAGCAGTATGGCCAGCCCCGCAGAACAGGCCCCCTTGGCTCCTCGCCCACAAATTCAACACAGATTGCAGTATTGGAAAGTGTAGCAGGAGGGTGACAAGGAAGGGGCAAGGCAGAGCTTCCCATGGTTAAAGACAAAAATTATGGCTTTCTGGAAACAAAATACCTCTTAAAACCTTCAAAGGCTTCAGAAAACTCCCAGACATGAAATTAAAGCGTTGGAGAAAGTTACCTGCCTGAAATGAAATACTAAGTTTACTCTAGGACAAAGAAAACAGATATACTCTAACTTCTTTTCAGTTTGAAAAATAAAAGAAACACTGTTTTATAGCCACATTTGCAAAAAATTCTTCAGCCCACACTGTTCTTATTTACCAAAGTATTTTACTACTAAAGCAAAGAAACCCCTTGTGATACAATATTTAATGTTTTGAGCAATAAAGTCAGACCTTATAAAGATGGGCCTTAACTATTGTACTGACAAAAGGTGGCTAATTCAAACAGAGGAGAGCAAGTTTTAGAATGTAATTTTTCAAGTAAGTACCATTATGTGAGATTAGATCCCTTCAAAACACAACATCTGAGTCTTCTATAACATTAGAAGACATCCTGGAGTTTTTACCACATTTAATAACCTTCATTGTATTCATTTCTTTGTATTAGAACTGTATCTCACTAGAGCGTAACACAGCTTAATTAACACAAGAGGGATGTTGTACACAGCACCCAGACCAAACACAAGCTGGAACAGTTTAATGTAACAATAGGTGAAATATCTGCCTTAGCAACATAGGCTTCAATTAACCTCAAAATGAACTTCACTTTTTCAGGCAAAAAGACAAAATTTTCTAATTGGAAGCTTTAAAACCAAGCAGTGCCAACATAAGCACCGAGAGAGCCAACTAACCCTGGAAGTGAAAAGATCAGTTACCAGAGCTCCTCTTTCACCCTGTGCAGAAGTTCTGTACTGGAACTCCTGAGAAAAACTTGGAAATTAATGAAAAATAAGATGGCATGACACAGCCCTGTACTGCTAGAGCAGCTCTGAACTCGTCAGCTGTTCAGTGACAAAGGCGCTGTTAGTACTGGGACTAACAATGAGGAAAGATGAATTAGTCCTACATACTGCACCAGTAATTATACCAGTAAGAACATTCCTTTCTCAAATGCACCTCCAGATGCTGTACTAAGTTTTCCCTTTGCCATCGGAAAACAGATGCAAGTTGCAGCACAAAATAAATCACAAATGCTTAAAAAAATACAAAATACAGAAATCTGAACCGAATTGAAATGTTGAGCTAAGCCTGTGCTTTACAATCTGTAGGTCTGAGGAAAGGCTGACATAGGATTCTCTTCCCATTTTGCTTCCCCAAGGAAGCATTAAAAGGGAAGGAGCACACCTGTTCTCTCCTTCTGCCTAACATGTTCTTGCAAAAGGCAGGTATTGCAATTTCTTTCTGAACCTTGGCCCAAGACTCCAAGCAAGGACATTTTTCTTGCAAGAGACTAAATCAAATGGCAAAAGCTCTGCTTCTCTACAGTCTCAGCTTCACAACATCACCTGGCAAGTTTTTTGCAGCTACAACACATCCTATCCCTAAACTCTACGGAAACAGGATACAAAGCATGAATTCTACGTTCATAAAACTACAAAGAAAGCTTTTCCTTCAAGGAAAAAAGGCCTGAGATCCAGAGGTCCTGCTGACCCCAGCAGCAGCCTCCCAGGCTTCTGAGATTCCCCACTCCTGCCCCAGTCCCTGACTCAGCCTTCGCTCACTACATGTCACTGGTAAGCTCACAAAAGATGTGGGCACAGGCTGCAGATTAAAATGACATACAGGACTAAACAGCTTAGAAACACCGGTTAAATTGATTTGAAAACCCTGGTAACTGCTGGCATGTATCTAGAAACACTTACTGGTGCAGTTGGTGAGTGCAGGTCCAGTGACAGTCCTTTCTGCTCGTGAGCAGACCATATAACAACTGCAACTTCATCCTAAACTGCCTGAGAACTTCTGGCCACAGGGTTCCAATGGGTATAAACTAGTGATTAAAAAACCCTCTCTCTTTTTGAGACAGCTCAATTAGTGGCTTCACTTCGCCTCTCCCACCTGGCAATGGCTAAAACAAACAACTGATGGGATATTTTTTAAAACTGGAACTGTAAAATTTTGTTTGGGAGAAAAAAATACAGGTGAGCTGACTTCCCACTGACTCTAATTTAAGCCTGCCTTCAGTGCAAATTTGTCACACAGAGCATCAGCCTGAATCAAACTAGACAGTCTAATTAATACACACATTTACAATTGCAGCCTTTGAAGGGGCAGGAAAGGTTGAAATCCCACAGCTCTTAGTTTAACTTACTTTCCATGCTGGTTTCCCACATACCGTATACGCTGCACAAACAAGTACCTGAACATGAGTCTTCCCTCCCCAGCCTTTCCATTCCAGCTCCCAATGCACAGACATGTCCCCCAGGAACAGCAGAACCAACTGTCCTTTGCAGAAACTCTTCCTAAGCAGCTTTTGGCAGTGTTTACCAAGCCACTCGTGCATTTCCAAACTGGTGGGTGTTCCGCGTGGCCAGAACGCAGCTCTCCAGGAGGAAGGACAATGTATCCCAGCAAAGTGTGCATTCAGAGGAAAATAATCACAACCTGCGCGCTTTGTTCCTCTTACTGTCACCTCCTCAGTGACACAAAGGACTGTTTCAAAGAGTCAGGAGTGAAAAAGAGCTGTACCTCTGTCTTTTCAGAGATGGGTGTTTTTATTCTACTTTGACATATTTGTTCAAACATTGTCAGGCAGCACATATATAAGGAACTCCACCTCAGTTACAGTATGCATTTTGAATGCTATCCCATATTGGAACCAATTTTCTGTCTGAGAAATTCATTCTCATTTTCTCCAAATATTACAGAACCATAAATGCCTATAAGAATGTGAGAATGGAACTGAACAAGCTTTTCTTTCACCCTTTATTATCATACATTTAGTATGATTTTGCCTCACATCTCTGAATAACCTAAATCAATGCCACAAAGAACACAGGGTGTGAGGTTCCTTTCTGGTATTATTTAGAGGCTCACGACTAGGAGCAGAAGTTCAAAAAGCTATGCCTCCATCTTAGTATCAACAGTTCCCAAAGCACCTTTTCTGCTTCTTTGGTTATTTATGTCTGGATTTTACATTCTCCCCAGAATGCCCAGAGCTGAGGCTGAGGAGAACGTCTCAGCTCCTGTGCCCTGGTTAAACAGCAATCCTGGAGGGGGCCAATTGATGCTGCCGTGTTCCCCACCCTGCTGCCGCTCAGCATTAGCACAGCACCCTCACTATTACCAGCAAACACCACTGCAGAACGCACAGGATTAGCCCTAAAACTTTGAGAACCCAAATCATACAATTACCTTTTCATTTCCTGCACTAAATGGAGGAAAAGAATCATGGAATTAAAGAGACATTTTGTTTTTAGAAAGCATAACCCATTTGATAAGTTATTACAAAATCACAACTAATTCTTCTTTTGTCATTAAATATGGTATTTCACTGAGTAATTACTCAAATCACATACACTGCATGTGGACAAGGAGCTAGACTTGGGCAGACTCTTGTGCAGGTTAAATTATAAATATCCCCATACAAACACTGCTTTACTAGAGCAAAATAAGTACAAACTCCATTTATGAGGAAAAATAAAGCTAACTTTTGCTTCCTGTTATGTTTCATGTTATCTTTCAAAAGTTCAGCTACCACGAAACAAGCCCAAGTATTTAATGTGACAGCAACTGGCAAGTAACATTTCATGGGACAGTTGTACTTTTCCTTCAAGCTAGTGAATAAATTGTATTTAATGCAAGAAAAGTACTGCCTATAGGTCTTTAAATATCAAAGGATTGGTAAAAAGAAGAAATATTAATTTGAGAGAAACATTTACTGCTTATGCCTCAAATTGCTTTAAAAACTAAATTAATCACAGCCAAAGACACAGAGTCTCTGCACTTCAGTTGAAAGATGATGGCAATTTGAGGAACTGGTATCTATATGGAAAAATATCCTTCACTGCTTTCTATACCTGCTATTGCAGTTTCATTTCAGATAAAGCCAATAAAGACCTGTTCCTCTAATTTAAAACTTGCTAATTTAGTATCTGATTTTTCATTTAAACATCTAAAAAGATTGTTCTGCTTGTACTTCTGCATCAAAATTCTTTCTTTGGATGACAATGAGCAACATCCTTACCTTTATCCTTCCTTCATTACACCTCAGCAATCACGTCTACTGCCCCCCCACCTCACTGTTCCCCAGCTGTAGCTTTCCATGCCTTCTCTGCAGCCTTCCTTCAGGTCCACATTCCTACTACAGCCCATCACTTAATGCCTGCCCGCTGCATCACCCTGAACGATCAGGTCAGGTGTGCAGAGTTCACCTGCATCAACATCCCTCTCTTCCAGTGATTCCACCAAACTGCCATTTCAGTTCCACGTTTGATACCTTCTTCCAGCATATAATGGATCTCGGGAGCTTCTTTTCTAGGCTTTTCTATCATTTCCAGGTTTAAGTTTATGCCTTACCATGTAAAATGCAGGCTTGCATTTGATCAAGGTGCTCTTTAGAAAATCATGGCTCCCGCTCCGCAGTCCCTTTGCACACAAACAGCAAGGGGGTTTCTTTCCTTTCCATCTCACAGCTCAGATTTCGCCCCTTTCTGTGCAATCCTCTGGCCCCAAGTACATTTAGTCTCAGGTTCAAGCCCAAAATTCACAATAGGGTAAAGGCCATCTTTAATCAAAGTCTTAATTCTTAAAACTACCCTGATTTTTTTGCTTGTTTTATTACATCCATGCAAAATAGAAAACAAAACTATGCCTCTTTTTTCTGACCAAGGCTCCTGTGTCTATATTCATGTGTAAGGTATTTTATTGGCATTTCAACTTGCAGCTCTAACAAATACACTTCTATTTGCATCTCACCAGGACTTTTAAGATTTAGAAGGAAATGAACTTTTTTTTTCTAAACACTGAACTTTTTAGATTCTCTTGCTCTTCAAGTCGAGCACTGGGAAAAAAAACCTGTCCAATAAGAATGAACACGTCCCTGGACAAATTGTTCTTGCAACTTTAGAGGCTGTCTCCAGGAACTTTTCCTTCTAGCTGTGCAAGTGATTCTGACCCTGGGAAGGTGTGATCATCAGCATACATGGAATATTAGCATTCAACACATCTGTGAGTGATCTCATCGTTCTGCAACCCCAGAGCTTCATTGTTCCCCCACTTCGCAGCACTCTTCTCTGTCTGCATTGGCACTGCAGGCATTACCAGCATTCATTAGCCAGAGATCTAAACTTCAGACAGTTCCTACCTAGCTACAGAATGGTCCATAGAGCCCCCGTGAGAAAGCAGTCCCAGGAGGTTCAGCCTCTACACACCCTCACACACACACAGCAGAGCTCAAACAGAAGGTGTGATGCAGTCTGTGTCTGGTTCGACTGCTCTGGAGAACACAAACAGGCAGTTTTACCTTAACTATGTACCAGGGACTCCCTGTTACAGACTCATTTCACTCAAGCATCTGCACTGACTCTTGAAAAACCACCAACAAATGACCAACTAAGATAAAAGGAAGCCTTTTATGTAGAGTCTGAATCAACAAGTGACCAGAATTTAGGGCACATGAGACATGCTCACAGAGCCACACCAGCTGCATAAAGTGACCTAGACTAAATGAAAACTAAGGAAAACACCCAGGAAAACTTAGACTTCTGCAATTAAAAAAATAATTTAAAAAAAATAAATCTAAATTCTAAGAGACAAACACCACCAGCACAGAACTGGTGCCCTGGTAATACCGATTTAATTAACACTCCTGCAAACTTCCCCATAGGTCCCCGACAGAAAGCATGCATATGGAGTCAGCCTGACCCAAGAGAAGCCTGTATGAATGCAGCACAAAAACAAAGTAAGGTTCAGTGACTAATCCTGGTCCTCAGCAGGACAATTTACTGTGCCTACAGAGACAACCAAAAACCCCACCACACTCAGTAAAGCAAACACTCCCTGAGGACGAAAATAAGCAACACTTGTTTTCTGCCCTGTACACTTTATAATACTTTTATAATAAATGAGGCAGGGAACCGTCAAGGCCCATGGTTTGGCCAAATAACACATCTGCTGCTGATGGCCCATTAGGGAGAGGTGGCACTGCTGCTTGCTGATGAAACTGGTCCTGCTGGGACACTCGCCAGGCACGGATCAGAGACACAGAGATTTCTAAAGCAAACCCTTTCTTTTGTCACTGAAGAGACAAGTCGGACTGCGTGCAAATACTGAAACAGTATTGGGTCTTTTTTCAGTGTAAGTTTGGCAGTTAGTAACTGAGACAGCAAGCAGCCCCGAATGAGTTAGCGCTGATGGCAGGGATGGCCCCCTCCCAGCCCCACCTTCGGGACTCACCGAGACAGAGCCTGGGCTGTGCCATCCAGGGCAGCTGGGTGAGCACAGCAGGGCTGTCCCTCCAGACCTCAGCCCAGCACTGAGCACAAGGGCCCCACACTCAGTTCCCACATACTGGCCAGATGGGTTTAGAGCCTACAGCTTGAACTTGGGCAGAATAAATATTCTGAAGCATTGTTCAAGAGAGATTACAGGCACCCAAATTGTGCCAGGGAGCCTCAGCTCCAGTTTTAAACCATTTCAAATCTGAGTACTAGATCTGCCATTCTATTCATGTATTTAGCTTTACATCTATTAAAAGTGACCTGTGAGAAACATCTCTCAACCCACCTGGAAATGTGAAACTCACTGCTTAATACCACAGTCATTTAGGGGTTTGTAATCTCTGTACCTGCTCAGCTGCTTTGAGGCTGATAGCAAACAGACTGAGTCACATTGATTTTTGCATGTGCAGAAGAAACAGGATATATACAGTCCATTTACTAAAACTCTTATATAGCTATTTCGACACACATGCCCAATTAAAAACAAGATAGAAGCAGTGACTTTCTAAAGGAAACCTTGCAGCCACATCACCTGCTCCCAACCTTCTCTGTTCTCCCAACAGACATGTCTATTCTGCACCATTTCCCCTCTTATCTAAACAACTAATTCCTTCAATTTCCCAGCTACTGAATTATAAAAGCATGAGATATTGTATGAGATACAAAGAAGCATAAATCAAAGGAACATACATACACATTACATTCAGGCCAATGTAATAAAATCAAACCTTGTCTTTGCCAGTTTGCCTGTTCACTTAGCTGAATGCTTTAAAGAATGCTGACAGTCCTCCTTACCCACTTCCCTTCTCTGGCTCTTGGTGGCTTACCACAGATGACTATCACTTGACCCATAATGAAACTACTGGATGGGTTGTCATCAAATTATTCAGTTACACAACATGACATAAGCACTTCTGTAATTTTCACAGTTTCTGTCTAACTCCAACAGGTTCCTGCTAACAAAACAGACTGAAGATGCAAGTGTTTCTCCTAAGAATGGACTCATTTCTTCTATACAAACCCAAGTCCTCATGGCAATTCAAGGCTGTAAATACAGTGCATATTTACAGGAAAACAATGGAACACATCAGACCTAACACTTACAGATGCAGGTGGCAGTATGTCCCCTACACACAACAACCCTCCTGTGTCAGTGTATGTTCTCCACTGCTACATTACAATCCACATTTCATAAAGTCATGGAAAATGAGTAATAGCATACAGAAAAATCAGAGCTAAAAAAAACTAGCTATGATGATTTTTTTTGATCCATGTGTTTCAATGTTAGATTTAAATAACAAACATAACCCAAGTGAGACGCCCATGTACTCTCAGTAAATAATTACATAAAACCCAATCGAGCTCCTGCTGAAGTCACTGGATGATTTGCCTTTCTGTTCCTGGGGACAAGGATGAAAGCAGGCTTGTCCATGCTCCCAGTCCTAGCCATCACTCAAGGTGTGTTTTGAGCAAGGTTAGTAGAACTCCTACAAATGCCTGTCCAAATAGTCTTGCTTTAGTTCCAGTTATGTTTACAATGTTGAGATTATATCAAGTAAGTGAACTAACCTATATTAAAAAAAAAGTCCCCATGAAAGTAAGAGTGAATACCCACAGCATTACACTGTTTTGTATTGTCAAATAACTACAGTGGAATGTCAGTTCTGACAAACACCATTTTGTGGACAAGGCTTCAGAAGGCTGAGACCGAACCAAAGGCACTTAGAAACTGAGACCGCTCTTTCCCAACGCTACAATTACATTACTTCAACATGTCACTGCAACAGTTAGTGCAAAAAAAGTGAAATGAGAATAATTCAACAATTTAGAATTTGTTTCAAAGTGAAGGCTGCAGCAATTATCAGCCAGCACTGGTGGGACACTTCAGTATTTCAAGTACAAAGGATTTGATTCTCACACAAGTTCCTGCCGAAGAATAAGAATGGGAATGAAAGAAAGTACCTTGAAATCTTTCCCAGTTTCTGAGAAGGAAAAATCCTTCTCTTGGAATGCAGTAAAGTAAAATAGAGCAATTACATTGCAAAGGCAATGCTGCTGGCTCTGTAAGCAGACTGCAGTATGGGACTACCAGCCCATGCCTTTAAGCACCTGGATCATCACTGCATTAGTGCCCCTGGAGGAAAAGCCGAGGTGTGAAAGGAACAGAAGCTGATAATTCAATTACAAGGCTCACCTGACCTACCAAGTTTAATATTCCAAAAGGGAGTAAAAAATCATCTTTGTGCAGAAATGCTTTGTTTTGTGGCTTTTACTATCCTGGTACATACACATACATATTTAATTGAGGCACAGGACTACACTCTGCACTGTGGAAAACCAGGATCAATACTCTGACAAGCTGTCACAGAGTAAGCTAAAGTAAAGACTTAAGAACCTAAACGTTTTGATTGATTCTTTTTCCCCTCAGACTGTTCGTATTCTTTCAAATCTTGCTCAACTTCCTGCTATCCCTCACTCCTTCTGAAATGGTATAAGGGGCAAGTCTACCAAAATGAAATTTTACACCCAAATGAAAACCCTGACATAATAGGCATAGATGGTTCTATTGCTATGTCTCCTCTAACGCTGGTATGCTTTTTATTTACAAATTTTAAGCAGATGATTTTGGTATTAGTTATCAGTAAAGCAAACCCCAAACTTCTTAGGCAGATGCTCAACTTCTTCCTCTTGAGTCAAATCTGTCCATCCTCTCCTGACTTTGCTTCCTACAAAGTAAATGCAAAACCTCACGAGCCTACTCAATCACTGTAATTGTTCAGGAGTTAGACAGCTTAGCTATTTAGCAGTCTGGTGATCTATTTTGCCATCAGAATCCCTCAATGCCTTCGTTTTCCCCATCCCTTGCTTGCCACATAAATAGGCCTTCTGTCTACCCAGGACCCACCATGCCATGCTGATGTCCAGTTTATGCACTCACAACCCCTCTCTCACAGTGAGCTCACAGGAATAACAGCGTCTGTCTTCACATGAGATTAGCTGACAGAAAATGACTCTAGCAAAGTATTCCTTTGTTGTATTTTTTAACAATAAAAAAACTACATGCAGAGTGTTTTAAGGGCTTCAGTTACAGAAGACTTTGGATTAGCTGTTCAGTTTTGTTGTTCTCATTTGGGGGAGGGAGCACATAAGTCAATTAGTTGCAGCAAAACCTTTGATGAATGTTTCATTACATAATACACATTCATACTTGCAATGCCTCAAAGCAGGAGGTGGTGTACCAGGATTCTCAGGGTGTGACAAGCTACATGGAGATGGCCACTTTACACACTATTACCATGCACTGGCCCAGTCATAAATCCCCCTAATTCTCTGTCCTCCTTCCCCTTCTCCTTGACTGTTCCCACTGCCAAAGCCAGTATGAGTTCAAGAGCACAGCTTCTGCTCCCCACCGGCCTGCCCAAGGGTGAAACCCATCCTTGGGATCTACTGAAGGTTCCAGCTAATCTTCTACTTCTCATTTCTACTTTCTTGTTCCTCTTGTGTTCTTGCACAGCAGGAAGGAAGAAAAGCATTTCAGCTCAGCTTTTGCTCTGACCCTGAATGTTATCCCCTATAATATACAGGTATTTCTAATGAAAACAGAGAGCTCTGTATTCACCACATGAATCTAGACACTGGCTATACAAGTATACATCCATATTATCAATATTTCATAGGACCACAGAATGGTTTGAGTCAGAAGGGACCTGAAAGCTTATTTCATTCCCAACTCCTGCCATGGGACACTTTCCACTAGACCAGTTTACTCCAAGCCCCATCCACTGTTTAATTTGGCCTGTATTACATAGCATAAAGTCAGTGTAAAATAGATTACAATTTTGCCTGGGAAAGTAAATGAAAACTCAGGTATCTAAGGGTCTTTGCAATCCAGAGGTCTAATACAGAATTTAAAAATGTTAACTTTTTTTTACTAGCAGCTTGTCTTTTCTGCTTCTGCAGAATTCTGTATGTCTAAAGCTGTTTTCCAAAATTATTACCACTCAGATAACGCATATAGATACACACACAACTTTAAACTGTATTTTTATTTATAAGCATGTCTCACCATTTTCCAAACACTCAGTAATCTTTCTCTGGTGGTGGATTCCCCTCAGGTATATATTTCATTTTTTCCCCATAATCCTGTACTATAATGAAAATATCTATTATTTGCATTCCATGAATGCACTTAGAGGTTGAACTGAAAACAAAAATTGCTTATTGAGATCTCTTCCTAAGCTAAACAGAGGGGAGAAATGTAAAATTCATGTAGACAAACAGCATTTTGCTAAAAATCAGTAAGACTTCTGCTAGATAAGGCTCCAAGTTTAAAGGAAACAAAGATAAAATACTTGACATGTATCAGTTATTTGCTTTAAGACTAACTCTTCAGAACTGGATGAGAATCTTCTAGAAAAGGCAGTTAATATATGGCACCCAGGTTTCAGATGATTTAAGCACTCACAATTCTAGGAGAGGGTTTCAATATTTATACAGATGAGAATCTGTATTTTAAAAGAATTACACAGAAAGCAACACCAAAATGGTGGAGCAGAGATTGATACATAAACACCTGTCACCTCAAAGAACAACCAAATTGTTTTCCATTCAGTCAGGCAAGTAACAACTGCACTTAAATCAGATCCTTCTGTCTAAGACATTGTTCTCATATGTGGCTCTAAGAACTCAAATGGCAGCACGTTACCCTCAATTATTCCCTGTTTAGCTCGCAGCATTCAAATAACACATCTGTTTTTACAGCTAGAACATCTTTACGTGTTCTTCCCGCCCCTGCCATGGGACGAAGGAGGGCATTTGGCTCCTGATTTCTCTCTGTACATGGGAAATGTTATTCATCACATAGAACACGGATGCAATTAAGTAACGACTTGGAGCTGCTGCTCTGTGTCTGAGAGCACAAAGTTAACTGGAGCTGACTTTGCCCTCCCCAAGGCAGGAGGGTGCCTTCCACGCCGGCACTCAGTTCAGCTGCGCCTGCTCCCGCACAGGGGCCACAGGGACTGGGACAAACTGGAGACTCTGGGGGATGAACGCAGTGATGGGCACCCGACAGCACAGGGTGGATGGAGGACGTGCCCTCCAGTGCCCCGGGCAGCTTTGTTCTGGAGAAAATATTACAGAGGCGTCGTTACAACTGCATTCGCGTTTGGAGATGGGTGTTGGGGTGGAATCACCCCGTTCTGCCGCGCCCCATGGCACACAAGGAGGCCTGGCTCAGGTGCCTGAGGCCAGGCAGGGCACACCCACCTCCTGCCCGGACTCCTCCCTCCCCACCTGTGCACACCTGATGACAACGTGCCTCCTCCTCACCGGAGCTGGGAAGTGTGCTGATGTGCGTGGGTACACATTCCATGCAATTCCTCCCTTCCCCAGACATGCTTCTAACGTGCTCTTGGGCTCCTACGCACAGGGAGGGAGCCTAACAAAGGGGCAGGGGAGAAGCTCTAACCAATCTTTTCTATTTCCAAAGGAAGCTACTGCTTTCCTGGGAATGAGAGGAACTTTTGGCTTAATCAGACTGTCAGAAATTGCCATACTGGGAGGAAAGCAAACCATTCTCATCCCAGACACCACCCCAGGTCATCCAGCTGAGTTACAGTACAGCATTAAATACTACTCTAGAAATGAAGCTTTGGGAAGGCAAATGTGGTGCCATGCAAGATTTCCTCGCAGAACAGGCTTTCCATATTACCCACAAGCGATAAAATCATAGGTAGTCATACAGGTTATTTCAAACCACCATTGATAAAATCTTCACATCTCATCACATCTTTCTGCACCAGGACTATGCCATAAAACAGACAGTATGTTCTGTCATGGGAAAATCCTCATCTCAAAATGACTCTTCCTGCCCTTGGTAGGGCTGTCAAAATGTCTGACAATTGTACTTTCTGTTCTTCTTCCACAAGGAGAGGGCACTAGTTATCTTTGTCCTTGTGAAGGCAAGCTTCCACCAACTTCCCCCAAGAACAACCCACAGCCACCATGTCCCAACACAAAGCCCGACTTTTTGATACTTTAAGAGGCACATCTAAAATAGTTAATTATTGTAGATGTTACATTGTTTTTCTCTAAAGAGGGCACGGGAAGCATCAATAGCAGCATCTTGTCCTCAATACTTCTGTCAAATGGGTAACTTACTGGCATTATTTACATGGAAAGATTATCTGTAGTAGTAGTTTCTTACCAGTTTTTTACCTCTGTTTTCATTAGAACACTGTGGACCTTCCATGTCAACACAAATCTGTCAGTGAACTGGCAATTATCTCTCTATACATGACTGTAACAAGGTTCTGAGAGCCAGGTAAGAGAGTAAGCCAGAGGGCTTTGAACTGCTGCTACCTCGAAACAGTGAGCCCAGCCCAGAATGTTACTGAGCCTGTCCTATGGAAGGGCAGACAGTGCCCCACACCCAGCTGAGCTCTGCAACTCGAGTGAGTCCAGGAGAAACCAGAGCAGATTCTGCAATGCTGCTATTAAAGCATGAAAGGACTGACCGTACATTGCATTGAGACACTCCCGAATTTCGGCAAGGTTTCTGATTCCTGCTTCCAACTCATGTCCACAGGCATAAGTCACCTTCACAATGGAAGTGTGAAGAGAGTATTTCTGCCTTTGCCTGTTAATTCTGCCAGTCCACAGCCCCTCTCCACCTTTCTGAGATCTACCAAGATCTCAACAGGTACCAAATGCTGATCCCTCCCATCGTGTTCCTTCAGTGTCCCTTCACTTAAACAGTTTTACAAAGAGTACTTTTTGTGTGGTTTGAAATATTTTCTTTTCAAGACTACAAGTTCTTGAATAAAAGACATCTTTACATACAGGTATTTCATTCACAGGCTTGATATAGAAAGCCATTATCATTATGCACATTACAAAGAAGGAGAAAAGGAAGCACAGAGAAATGACTTGATGTTTCCCCAAGCAGGTAACAACAACGCCAGCTACAGACCCAGGTTATCTACTGTGCTGCCCAGGCCTCAGTGCCTGCCAGGTGTGGAACTGCAAAACACCACAGGCACTACAGCAACAATTAACAGCAGATAACTGGAGGTTTAAGAAGAGCACAAACCCACCAGAGCCACAGACAATCGTTTGATGGCTAAATTTCTTTCTGTGCAGGAACATAAAACCAAACTACCACCTACAGACTAGACAAGCTTGATTTCACCTCTCTACAGCAACACAGCCACTTTATGTGACTAATGAACACAGCCCAGCCTTTCACCCAAGTTAGGGCTTCTGGGTGGTACTGCAGTGCCAGCTGCATTTGTGTGCACCTATTCCTCAGCAACAAGGCATCCTCCCTCCTGCAGCACCTCTTAGGAGACTGAATCCTGCCTAAGAGATAGGTAGCACTGCCTCCCAAATACCGCATATAAATAAAGATTCATCCACATGGTAACTGGCTGCTAGCTTTGGAAAATACTGCCAAAGTGTCTGAGCCAGTCTGAAATCAAGAAGAAGGAAGAGGCAAGAGATCAATATTACCTGAGAAGAGGAAGAGTACTGAAGAAAAATAAACATTGTTCAGAGAGCAATGATGAGCAAAACCATCATGAAAAATCATTTCTAAAAAATTTTTTTTTTAAATCTGGTCTTTTGCTCCAAAACAAAGTTCAGAATAGCAATATAGTTTAAATTCAACTCAAGGATGCTTTGTTTTCTCCAAAATTGTCTTGGCCCATGTAGTTTCAGAAGCACATTCCCCACCCCCACCCCCCACCCCACTTTTTTTTAATCACAGCCAACAGCAATTAGCCTCACTTATTGAGATTTAAGCAGCAAGAAGTTCCCAAATAACTTCCTCCACATACTGTTTCCTCTACAACTCCCCAAAAGCAGAAAGCCAAAATACAGCAGGAATGGTGCAGAAAACCAGAACAATGGAAACAATGCACAGACTTCATTTGAGAGAGCCACGTTCAGCTCAGAGCAGAAAATGGTGTTACAATATCCGCAACCTGGGACAGCAGACCAATTAAAAACATAGAATACTGGGATTTGAAACCAAAGGGAACTGAGCAATGCTTTTCCACTAATACAAAGCTCCTTGGTTGTTTCTATCTAGGAAATAAGAGAAGTGGGGGGGAAGAAAGATGTTTTAAAACTCTGTCACAAATATTTATGCAAAATGTGTTAGTGACCTCCATGGGAGTTTTGCCTATGCCAGACCCTGGACACCCAGAGAACAATGCAGGCAATTCCATTTTCCACTGAGGGAGGATAAAACATTTCAGTATTCTGTTTTTCTCCCCTTTCTCCGCCCCTTCTGTAGGGGCAGCTCTGTGAAATTCCTGAAATTGCAGCCTTGGAGGAATTGTCAGGAAGAAATTGCAACTGGCAGAAAAGGAGATGGTGATCTCTTCTTTTATCAGCCTGCTGTTATGTATGTGCAATGTAGGTAAAAACCAATAAATAAATAATAAGTGCCGGCGTTCACAGGCGGACACTCAGGCAGCTGTGCCCAGCCCCAGCCCTGCAGGCAGCAATCCCCAGGGCCTGGCACATCACAGCACGAGCCAGTGCCACCACAGCCCTGGGCAATCAGGGTCTGCAGGAGCAGAAAACACGTTCTGCCAGCAGCGATTCAATTCCATCGTCTGGCCCTTAGACTGCTTTTCAAAGGTAACGCTCTCACTTCTCATTCTTTAGAGTACATGGGGAGACTTCTCTGATAAGAACGTAACAGTTTTCCTATATTTTGCCTTCCAGCAAATGGCTTTATCTCTTGTACCACGAGATGCACTGTATTGGACATCAAATGACATCATGTGAGATGTCTAATCAATCAGGCTTGTCTTTTTCCATTAGTCTACTTGTCTAAATATTGAAAAGCTGAGAACTGGGAGGCTCTCCTATAGCCTGCAAACAGAAAAGTTTGAGACAAATTTCACATAACCCATACCTATGGAAAATATTCTGAAAAGCAGTATCTACTGGAGTAACCTCAGAAATACACTTCACAACACCTGCGCAGTTAAAAGCGGGTTTTAATATTGCTGAAGTATTTTAATTTGTGCCTTCAAGGTAAGAACAAATAACTTTATTTCTTCATTCTATTTTGATAAATAATGAAAATAGAATTTAAGCTTGCTCAAGGAGAGCAGAACCTGTTGAGAATGCTCAGTAGATGTACAAGTGACATGAGAAGTGCAGTTAAAACTTTTCACAATGCTTTCATATTTCAACATTTATAAAATAGGAAGTTTTAAAAAAAAAATCTACNGGGGGAAAAAAAAAAAAAAAAAGGCACCCAACCCTACTAATAAGGATTAAATAACTAAAGAGTTGTGGTAGCTTCTAGGAGAAAGGCCCTTGCAGTGTTAGTAGCAACGCCTCTATAGGAAATCTAATTTTTAATTTCCATCGAACTAATTTGGTGCAATTCAGCAATTCTTTCCATTACATATTGCAAGAAATTGCCAATATTAATCAATACTGACAATCAAAACCCTGGCTGGACAAATACATTTGAAACAACACAGCCCCTGTGCCAGAAACTGGGAAAAACTTACTAAAGAAACAACAGAATGTAATATTTTCAGAAAAGTCTGAAAAGAAACAAAGGTTATTCCAAGTCCTGATCTCATAACTATGACATTTTGTTCATGGCAATGAGCATTATTTCAAGATCTAAAAAAATATGCAGGAAAGATCAACAAGTGCTTTATCTAGCACTTAAATTCCACAGTTTGTATTTCTAATCACCTTGTCACCTGTTACATATACTAAAAATATGTGCTTGTACATTCATTTGTATTTTACTCCGTGCATTAGTTCACTACCTCATTTCATTGCCTTGATATTTATGTCTATATACACAAAATACGGATTTTAAAAAAATCCAAACAGTCCCTGTTTGAATTTTTCAACTGTGTAACTTAGCCTATTATCCCTGTCACTATTTACAGCATTATAAAAACATGCACATCCAAAACAAACACTGCTGGATCTCACTAAGCAATGCTTTAAAAAAAAATCTAAACCTTCAAATTCTTCTGAATTACCAATATGTCTATACAATGTGTTGTATGGTCCCCCCCAACCTGTCTTTTCTGTCACAAAAGCTTCAAAATGAAGGAATAAACACAGACTGAGCCTGCTGCACGCAATATAAAAGCTAATTCCTGAGAAGAACTCAAGAGAAAAGGAATTTATTCAGGCTGGAAGCCTTAAAAGCAAATCAGACTTTCTGGATTACATCCCTGGAAGCAGTATGTCATTTGTTCCAATTGATGCCATTTGCTCCCAGAAAGGCAGTCTTTTACAAGGCACCTCAGAGTATTGGTACTTTCCTTCCTCCTGACGCCCCTGTCACTCACTTCCACCTGACACACAGAACACGTGGGAAAGACACTGCAGAATAATGGTCTGACAAATGTATTTTACCCAAAGCCAACTGCTCACACAGATGTGACGCTGCAGCACGTGGGTTTTTCAGCATCCCCTTATAACTGAAAATGTGAGAAGAATTCTCCACAATATGTTCATCCAACGACCTTGGATAACTCTGATCTGTTCTTGTGGGATTTGGAACTCTGCTCACGGAGGGATGTGAGATGAGGTAATGCCATTCAGACAGGGCTGAGCACTGAGACATTACAGGCAGAACCAACCCTTCTGGCTCCAGTTCTAACCTCGTAATTACAATTAACTGGGTCAGTGGAATTTCTCAGCTTCCACTTGTTTCTTCACTTCTAGATTTCAAGAGTGCCAGTTCCATATGGATAATAAACTAACGGGCAGTATTTCAAAACCATTTGACCACAAGAAGCTCCTGTTTGTGCTGCTCCTCCACTCTGCACCACAGAGCGAGGCTGTGCTGTGCCTGCTGTCAGAGCAGGGCCGGGTCCCCACTGTCACCACAGCGAGAGCACAGCCACCCAGCTGCAGGGAAGGGCTGGAGTTACCACGGGATACTACCACCCTTTTAAAAGTTCTCCAACAATACAATCTGTCTGAAGCACAAGATAATCACATTTTCAAATTGACCCCAAGGTCAATTAAAATCAAGTGACTTCATTCCACACCTTTAGAACTGCTAAGCTGTGAAAAACCATGTTCTATGTGATTTGACCTGTGAAAAAGAAAACCTTGCATTTTAAAATCTCTAGAATAACAGTGGGACAAATCAATGCAAGTGTTAAAATAATATGTGCCAAAACTGAGCCTGCATTAAGTGAAACAAGAGTACCTGTCTCAATCTACTCACACAAATACACCACGCTAAGCTTCTAAAGCCTCATAAAACTGAACTCTCAGTGAGCAAAAACTCACCAGGGCACAAGCTTGTGCCTTATCAATCAAGTATGCATTAACAACCTACACAGCTCTACAGATACCCACAGATACACAGGCTCACTGAGAAGTTTCCTCCACTGTTTCCTTTGCAGAAAGCAACACAAAACCCACCAGCCAACAGGAGGAGGCTGGACAGCATGGAAAAGTGAGGTTTAAACCAATTTCCGAGTCTGCAGTTCACCTCTGTAAGAGTTCCTTTAATGCAGAGTGCGTTCAGCTTGTTTCTAAAATACAACGTGATACCATCCTCCCTTCAGCTTTGATGGGTCACTGCCAAGTGTTTGGCTACACCCCAAATTCTGCCCACAATTTAATTCTTAAATGAAACTTCAGAATGGCATGTCTGGCAACACCATAAATCACTAATGCACTATAAATAAGTGCATACACACACCCCATGAAAAGGCACATACTCACGATTTCAATCCTGTGGTTTTTTTAACAGCAGAATCCCCTGAAATACAGAGAACATCACCATAAAGGACAGTGCTGCATATACTCCCTAAAGTGCAGATGGTACTAAAGTAGATGTTACGACAAAGATGAAATTTAAACCTCCTAAATTCACTTCTCCTTGTTCCTCTGCTCGGAAAACACACACCTACCAAAGAAAAAGCAACACCAAACACATTCACAGCATGTAAGTTATTTCCAATTTCTCATACCGGGTGACCAAGTGCTAACAAAGACCTGCACAGAAAGAACCAGCTTAAAGATCTATTTTCTGGACATAAACTGAGGGCCACAGTGAAAACTGATATTCTCCACTTTACTATAGTGAGTTTTTTCAGCAAGACCTCAGAATTCATAATTCTTCATACTATGTGACTCCTGAAATGTTGGAAGCTTTGCAAACACACTGAATATACTCGGAGGTAACTTTTCCATAAAGCTTCCCCAGAGCCCAGTGTTTGCAGAGGGCAGTGCAGCCCTTTGCAGCCCCAGGCTGTGTCTGGAAAGCAGGACAGGCAGTCCCTGGAGCATCCCTGCGCTGGGCTCACAGGGGGCTCACCCCTGGACCACACCTGTGTCACCTGCCTCACTTGGAGCCCTGGGGATGCGCTGTCTCATGCTAGGGCTCACCTGTTTCACACTGACTGCTACATCTCTGTCCCCCTGCATCCCCCACCTCCCCCATCATCTCCCCATCCTGGATCGCCCACCATCTCCAGCCTGGATCCCTGTGTGTGTCCCCCCTGGATCCCCCA
>VWZG01008515.1:70950-97702 GCA_013396735.1 Grallaria varia
TCTCTCCCCCGACCCCACGTCACCCCCCCATTCCCCCCGGATCCCTGTCTGTCTCCCCCATGCCTTCTCTCTGGCGCCCCCTGCGGGCAGCGCGGGTCCCGCAGCGCCCCCGAGCGCCGTCCGTGGCAATGCGGCGTTTCACAGCTGCAGCTTGTTCTTTCTTTTTTTTTTCCCNAACAGCTCTGTGCTGGGAGAGCACTCTCATGGCCCAAGGTGCAAACCAGCTCTCTCAGCCTCACTGAGCTGCCTGCGCACGGGCAGACAGAGTTCCCTCTTACTGCACACACCAGGCACTCTCAACCCACTCACAGAATTTGTCTTGCAGGAGCAAGTGAGAAGCACTAGAAGAATTTCAGACTTTCCAAAACTGTTTACAAGCAGATGCCTCTGAAGAAAAGCAGGTAAGGGCTCCAAATGTTCAGGAGTCTAGAACAAAACACTTGAAAAAGGATATTATGATAAACTCAAAAAAGTCTTGGGAAACATTCTTTTCAGTGCATTTAGTCTCAGAGACTAGTTATTTCATACAGTATTATTTAAATTTACATTTCAGGTCCTCCTATTTTGCTTTGCTATGGGACTAAAGTAAGAAAGCATCCTTTTTTTCCCTGTTTAAACGCTAATCAAGTAATATATGCAGGAGAAGCTTACACCACATACAGCCAGCTGAATACCGAAGCAAACCAGCAACTTGTATTATTATCAAGAGAAAAACATACTGACTTCATGGGTAATTAAACTCAAAAGTCCTTCACTCAGATATAGGCAGGATTTCATCCTGAACACTTACTAAAAATTGTAATGGTCCAACAGTGTATTTGGAGCCTGTAACTTGCCCCAATGGCATTCTGAACCACCTCTCAAAAATAACTACTCTTGTTTTCAAGGCAAACATTGCAAAATACTGAAGTGTGGCAACATGAAACACTCACATGCAAGAGGGACCAAAGGCAGGCACGAACACAGACACAGCCTTTTGCATACGTTGGGCAGTAAGGTTACTGCTGTCCAAAGTCACATTAGCTAGTCCAGGGGCAAGAGTCTTCCAGGTGCCAGCCTAGGACTGACACACATCCCACTACACCTCAGAATTCTCCATGCCCAGCATGGAGACAAGCAGCTTTTTAAACTGGAGCAGAGTTTATGCAGACCAGATGCAACCATAAAAACACAAACCACTTGAACCTTAATAAAATACGCAGTAATGAAAATGTTGTAAAACAGATACTAAACCCATAAAATATTAATAAGCTTAATCAAAATGAACCAGGGTCAAAGCCACTAAAGTCCAGCCATCATATGCAGAAAGGCAACAAACACCAGATGTATTTTGGTTTGGGGCAAGAGGAGAAAAAAACCCCAAACCTAATTTGATCATGGTGGCAAACTATGAGTGATACGTGGACAAAATACCCAGAGCATTTAATGTTTCACTCACTTGAAAAGTTACAAGTTTTTTACTAAAATTCATTTCATCAGAACTCAATCTATCCTGTAAGAAGGACATCTGGTACATGTTAATAACATATAAACTGAGGGACAGTTGGCATTTCTCTCCCCTTGATCCCTTCTTTAATGCTATTTTCTGAAGAACTTTGTAAAACTCTTCTAAAACAAGTAACTCCACTTTAATGCGTATCTATAAAATCCCAAATTGTTTAAGACACACATCCTTATAACTCAGTATTTGTTACATGTGTATGAGGTTACTTGATTTCTCATAAAAAGGAGCATCTACCAGAAAAAAAAGTAATAAGAAAATGAAGTAACATTCATCCTTCAGGATAAATACGTAAATGTGACAAAGCAGGAACATGCCTCCCATATTCCACCTGAAAATGCTCTGCCCCACCTGAACATTTTATCTCAGTGTTCTCCTTTGTTGCAGCAGTGCAGTTCCCTGTTTACCAAACTTTCTGAACCACTTTAACCTTCAGTCCCTTCCGGGCAAACATTACACCCTTGACCACGGTTAGATGTCTGTATGATGATGCTGTGATTGTGAATGCCACGGCTTCATAAACTACAGTTAATCCCGGGCTCTACAGGACAGTGCAGGATTCCAGCCCATGCTGATCTTGAAAGCAACAGAAAGGTGTTTTTGCAGTTATAGATTACCAAGGTTTAAGATTCACTTCTCTGGGCTGACTGCTGTGCTTGCTCAGAGCCAGACAAGTTACCTGACCTTCACACATGTGTGGGAATAAAACCTCTAATGCTTTGCAGCCCAAGTATTTAAGAAGTCTAAAAATTTATGAAGCAAACTTGAAAACATTTTTTGCCAAGTCCTTTGTTTGCTTGGCTTTTGTTTTGAATATTTTAATTTTTTTTAAGTCCTGGCAAGCATTTTCCTGAGCAGGGACACTTGATTTTTTCCTTTTATTTATTTGTTTGCATTTTTTACCCCCTTTGTAATTAAAGTGAAGATGTGTGGCTTAACTGCAGCTTCAGGAAAGACACCAAGTATCGTGAGACAGACATGAAAATCACAAAGAACTGGCAAGAATTTCCTAGTGCAGGATTGAAGTGTGAGACTGCCAAGGGAACTGAACAATCATCTACAGCCAAGTTGTTCAGGCAGTTTTCTAAAAGCAAATAGAGCTGCATTCCAGATCATCACATAACATAAGTGATGTGGGGAGAGTCAGGCTACTTGGGCAGGAGGCAGAAAAAATTAAGAATTAATAGCATGAAGCATTGCCATGGATTTTCCAGGGAGACTGTGGGATTTCACTCATTACAAGTTTTTATGAACAGGTTAGACAGGCATCTGTTGGGAATGAAGTAAGTACAGTTTATCCTTTCTCCAGGCAAGGGAGTGGCCAACATAACATCTGGGGGGCTCTTTGAATCCTACTTTCTGGGATGTTGTACTCTGCAAACAGAGGATGGAAAAACACTTTTCCTACAATCCTCAAGCCCTGACACAGAGTTAAGAACTGTGCTCGGAAAAGGAATGCTGGGCACTGAAACCTCAAAAGGTTCTTTACCAGATATTGCTCTTCTCCAGCTCAGTGAACATTTCATGCATTGCTTGTGAAATCTCCAAATACAACCATTGCTGACAGATTTAAAATTTTCCTACTCCAAATTCCCTGGAAGCTACACTTTTTTTTTTTTCTTTCTCCCTTTCACTGCAAAGGAAATTCCTTTAGTCTCTTTAAGGATGCACATGCAGAGATAAGCACATATTTCAAAACAGTGTATCAATGCTGCCCTGATCTGTCACCCACCAGACACCATCCTGTACATCTCCCCAAACAATTCTGTTGCAGTCAGGTAATACTCTATAAACACTGATCTTCAATGACTGCTGTAAGTAGTTACATCTTGAACTGAGTGGATATACACTGTCACTTGACATTTAAGATATCAATCCTAATTTTATTTATGTACACACACACATATATGCAGGGAAAATCCTCTTTGGGGAGAAAGAGATTGTAGGAAATGCGGCCACCATAGCAAAGCGAGGGGATGCACCCAGGAGAGGCACTTCCTCCTTGCAACTGATGGAGCTGCATCCCATACAGTTTCCTTTGTTTTGTTAAGTAACTGCATATTTAAGCACTATGAGAAAGATCCTGGGCTGCAGAAAACTGAGGGATGCCACTGCATACCAGTGAACCAGCACCATTTACATAATGCCAATCTTGCTGTGTCACAACAGTATTTTCTGAGCACCTGAATTCAAAAACATCTTTGGTTTAACTGCAGAGTATGTTTTAAAGGAAGAAAGATTATACTTTGTTCATAACATTTTACTGCATTGTGAATATTGCCAAATTTGTATACTGATGACGGGAAAAAAGACTTCCCAGTTCACCTTCTGGACACTGCTAATTCATTTCTGTGTTTCTTACTATCATTGCACCTACCTCCTCTTCTATCAAAGCCCTCCACTTAGCAGCCTACTTGGAGAACTTCAAGACTGCATTTTTTACATGCAATTTCAAATTTATTTCCTGCGCTTCCCCAACTAATGCGTTTAACAACACGATCTGTCATCTCGTATTTCAAAAGGCAGAGCCTGTCATGTAGCAATCCATCCCACTTTCCATGTTCATCATCTACACCAAAGATGACAAACAGTTTTCAAACCTGCAGACCCCTGGGAAATAGTTTTCTACATGAGAATATTAGGAGACAATAAGCATCTTAGTGACCTCTTCACACAGTATTCTTTTTCTATTAAGAGTTTCATCTGGACTTTGCCAACTAGAAATATTTGAATTTCTTTCAACTATAGAACTGCTGCCAGCCAACTTCAAAAAAAAAATAAATTCCTGCTTTGAAGTTTAAAATCAGCTTTTAAAAGTCATGAATATGATTTAGTTAATTTTAATAACCAAACTACTCATGTGCAGAAGTATGTTCTAAATGCAGATGTGGGCATGTAAACCTGTAAGGGAACATGCACTACCTCTTTATTGCAGCCTTAAACATAGCTGCTCTAATGAAAATAATTACTAGTTCTTCCATTAAGTTGTCTGAATCTATACTGGTTCCTTCTGTATATAAAAAATGACCACCTTCAAATTGTTTGATTAAATATAGAAACAACATAGCAACACCCAAATACCTTCTTTCTTTGAGAGAAGACCCTATAACCAGTGAGGAAAATAATTTAGTCCCTATAGTTAAAACAACTGTTTTGCAGCTGTGCTGTCTAGTAAAAGTATTCTATTTCTAGACACTGATTTATTATGTAAGAATTAATCTGAGGCAAATACTATCTTCAAAATAGTACTTCTAGAGCTATAACAGAGTAACAAGAAGAATTTTGTTTAATTTCTCCTTAAGATAAATTTAATTTCACACCGTCAATATAAAAATCTGCAGCCTAAGTGATTTTCCTTTATGTAGTCAATGCTCCCACACAAGCCACGGGCAGAAAACATTCATAAATCCTCCAGGGCATCTTTTTACAATACTCTCCCCTTTTGTTCATTACTGCATTTAGGTTATGCACTTAGTGTTGCTTTAAGCCATATTTGTCCCATAGAGACTCACGAGTTTGTAGGGCAAAGATCCTGCCATTCCAGAAGCAGAGTCAAGCAACAGGCAGAGATTGCTCACAGCTCCCCCCTGCAAACAGTTGGTAAACACACAACCTGTATCTCTGACACTGGACAGGGAGGGGACGGATGGGGAGCCACAATGCTGGCCCAGGGCAGTGCCATGGAATCAGCCAGAGCACAAGCAAATCCCACTGACTGTCCATACAGCAGCAGCACAGCACCAAACCACACCAATCCACAGCTGCTGTAAGGGCAATCATGGCATCTGCAAGTTTTGCACCCCAACTCATGTGAAACTGGTGGCTTGTAAGCAACACTGACCATTGCAAACATGCAATGCAACATTCAGCGTGCTCCTCCCCCGAATCCCGGCCCCACTGCCTGCTCCATGGATCACGCTCTCAGCAGGCTCCAGTGCTGCTCTGCCAGTGTCGGAGCTGTTGGTGCAGACAGTGCAGAGCCAGCACCATAGGCACCATAGTCTGCCCTCACCGCCAGCAAAATCGACCGGGGCAGGAAGCACCCTCTCATTTGCTGCCCCTTGTGTAGGGGGATGGAGACACCTCAGTGTCCTTACGGTCCTGGGGTAACTGCAGAGTGAGGAGTGATCATCACTGCCATTCTGAGACAGACAAGCAGCTGTGGGGCTGCGTTCTAAAGGTACTCAGGTGCCTAAGGATGCAGACAGGCACCTACTGCTATTTCAGCTTTTCATTTACTTATCAGGTTTAGTTGCCAATTCCAGCTTTGGGCACCAGTGTTTGATGGCTGCACTGTCAATTAAATGACAGCAATGCCATTACAGCTGTCCTTCTGAACTTTGTGTTCAGGGCTCATGTGTAACTTTATTAACTTCAGTTCAGTGGGAGAAGAGGAGAATACTCCAAAACAGCAGGGAATAGAATTAGAATGAATATATATGAACAATTTGCACCAAAATGCATAACAGGATTGCAATTATGCCAGGACATTAAATATCCTAATTCAGTTAGTTTAGTTGCCTGGCCCCAGATCTATTAACCACATTCTACTTATGTAACATTAATAGTTTTTCCCTTTCATTCTGAACTTCTAAGTTCATAATCCTCAAGCCTAGGACAAGCAAATATCCCCATTTATTTCACTCATCTTTAATGTTTCTGAGTTAATCTTTGTATATTATGTCTTTATCTAAAGTTACAAATAAATTATAAACTGCATCTGGTTGCGTACAACAAACAGTATGTTTATACAGCTACAAAATTCGCTGTTAACAAATGGGGTGCTATTTAGCATTAAGAGGGTTAGAAACACTTGCAAAACAGCTCCCAGTACCAATACTGCAGGGAGAGAGTAAACCTGGCTAGAAATTCTCAAATACGTCCCTTAAATAAACTTAGAAAAATTGACATTTCAAACCTTCCAAGTCAATATGAAATAGTAGAAAGCTACCATTCATTCCTTTATGTACAGGAGAGTGTACATTCATGGAATTATATCAGATCCATATTTATGTCAATTCAAAACTAAAAAACGGATAGCAAGTGCTTCCCACCTTGGTTTTCACATCTTCTCTAGAACTTAGTTGCTCAGTGTAATCCAAGTAGGATCACTGGGACTAAATGGCAGTAGTGTCTGTTCTGCAGCAGAAGCATCACCTAACTACAGCTCTGCTACCCCAGCTGAGGTGACTGGAGATGAACTGGGCTGGGTGCAGTCCCCTGGGTGCCACGTGCCTGCTAGAGCTCTGGTGCCTGCCAGTGCCTTCAGCAGGAGAAGCTCACAGACCAGGTGGGTCTCTGTGCTTCACACTCTGACCCCTGGGTTACTTAACGTGCACCTTCAGATAAGCAAACACAATGTCAGTGAGATACACTAAGACATAGTTTTTTCTTTCTGCACCTTTGAAGCCTCATTGATGTTTAGCTTGTCAAGCCTGTTCCATTACCCATCTGCACTCTGGCTCACAGGTCCATGTACACACAGACACCTCCTTTTTCTTAGGGAAACTAAACTACACCGTGGCTCTCACCTCAACTGCTGCCTGCATCCAGCACTGCCACAGGACACAAATCTGCTGCACACCACCAGTATCTGAGCTCAGCAAAAGAAATAAACCAGCTCTACATGCTCAGTCACTTTTACATGCACTAAGCTGACAATATCGAGTTTCTAGCAGATGCAAAATCCAGCTGTGCTAGTTACCTTCTTCACATGACCCCTCTCCCATCACCTGCACATCAACAAAGCTCAGCTGAGTTGTCTTTAACCTCTATTTTCTGAACAGGCAACAGTCCTGATCAGTCAGTCTGCACAAAGACACTGCTGCTGCTTTTGACTGGAGTCACTCGAAGAAAAGCAATGATGTCCTTTGTAAGATCAAGTGAAGTTATATACAGAGAGAAGCCTTCTTGGCTCTGAGACAGCAGAACACTCAAATATAGAGCATCTTGATTTACTTCTAGGTTAGACTGAACTGACAGTGCTGACACAGACAACAAAATTAAAAATCATCTTTAACAGGACCTACCAGAACATGGCAGAGAATAATCACTAAACTAAAGCACAGGCCAGAATAAGTCTGTGTAATCCCTCCTGGAGCTGTAACATTATTTCACTTATGCTTCATTATTTACATCACAAACTGTGCAGCAGGCACAGTAACAGCAGAGTTTGATGTTAAATGACTTTTCCAGCTCCCCTTATCTCTCCTAGTACTGAGAAGGCCATGTCTGTCTGTCATACAGCACTTTTCCCTCCCCCAGAATCTCTGGAAAGCCACCTGAACACACCCTCTGAAGTGGGAGAACCGTGTCCAGGCAGTCAGTGCCCAGCTCCTTTGACAATACTGCACTGAAACAGTTCTGCTTACAGCCCCACAGTGCAGAGCAGGGGATGGACACTTGGAAACTCTTGGGTTTGGAAAACTTCCTCCTGTATTTGCTTGTCTATAAGTTTTTGTGTGCAGCCACCTAAACTGACTTAACAATGGGCCAAGGCAGTGTCTTCACACAGAGTCCTGGGCAGGCAAATGAAGGACCACAGAGGCCCTGGATGTTTCCAGAGTAGTGAATGGAGGAAAATCGTTCTGCTTATGGATTTTTTGAGAATAGCAAAGATGGCTTGTACTCAGGAAGCTTTTAACTTCTGATAGGAATTAAAATGCACTGCATCTGATGACAAGACCTACCTACTTACTATAAACAACAAAAAGTACCTCAGCTCCTGAAATCAACTGATAATGTAAAGGCACCTGCTTCATTTGTTCACAAGACATCACACATTGTTGAATATCACATTTTGCTCGAGGGTTGCCGCTGGCAGAGATAAAAATGCCTGGTTGCTTTGCACCCAGTACTGCAGTTTGGGTCAGACAGACACTGCTGGGAAAAGGTGGAAGGGGCAGGAATCTCCCCTTTTCTCAGAGTTGCACAGACTGCACAAGGGATGAAATGCTACAGAGTGCAGGTGACACAGTGGGGAGTAAGACAAACTCAGCATGCTGACAGCCTGCAGCATGAAAAGGAACATGAAGATATCCAGGCCTCAGGTGAGAAAGTAGGGCTTTTCCCTGAGGGCCCAGCATGGTCATGTCAAAATCATAACCCAAAAAGCCAGCACAAGCTGCTGAACAGAGAACAAGTCTGAGGCAGGAGACTTGTCCTTCACTGACATTCAAAACCAAAGTAGAAATTTCTTCTCAAACCATTTATTTTGATCCAATCTTGACCAGAAGATCCCAGCAGTTTTGTGGTTTTCTATGAAAAAAAAACCCTTATGATTTTAGGTTGTCTCCAAACAACACAATTTGGGATGCAGTTTGCAACCTGCCCTGGCTTTTCTTCTGTGAGCACAGTTTAGAAGAAAGCTGTTGAAGATCCATTTCACAGCTCAGGCTGGCACCAGTTTTCCATGGCAGCTCCTCCCTGAGGGAAGGGGGATGGTCCCAGTGCTCCTCTGGCTGTGCAGCACATCCAGGGCACTGGAGCACTCCAGGGGCTCAAAGCACCTGGCTGGCAAGGGCTGTAAGTGCCTGCAAAGGTTTGCGGGTTGCCTTGGAAAAGTGTCAGGAAGAAGAATGTGAACCTGAGAGCGACAAAAGGAGCACCTCCGGGGTGCTGAAACATGGGTGTCTATTGCCTTTCACATACCAGTAAGCCCTGCAAGAGCTCCTGCCAGCCTGTTCCTACACACCAACCTTCTGCAGATGTCTCTCATGCACGAGGCCACAAAGAAAGGTCATCAAGAGCTTACGTGCAAGCACCTAAGCCCCATTCCCGGTCTAAGTGATTAATCTAGAGTTTGGACTATGCAAAAGGAAGAACCGTGCCTCACCAACACTGCCTATGGAGACTTTCCGCTGTTTCTTTTGCAACCGGCCTTGCCTATCTCGCATCGGCCTCTTTAGCCATCAGCGCGCTCGCAGCAAGCGTGGGTAGAGCCCTTCCCAAATCTTCGTTTGCGAAGCCAAGCCATGATGATGGATGATGGACTATGCAAAATATTCCTTTAAGATAATTCCAGACAAACGTGAAAACAGATGTAATTCTGCCAACCTGGATTGTCCCTCACAGGAGGCAGCAGTCTGGAAAGGGATGGAAAAGAAAAAAGAATCATAGCCTTCAGATCTGAGCATTAATAGCTCTAACAGCAAAGACAGAAACAAGACACCAAAATGCAGATTTGGCTTTCTAATGCCACAACTCTAGAGACAGACAAGAAGCTTCACCACTGAACAAGCTCCAAGTCCTTCCCCTTCTGGCTCTCCAGTGGCTGAGGTGAAGGTAAAACCAAACATACAAGCCCATGAGACTGACCCTGGATAGGACAGCTGGTGGCAGGCAGCAACCGGGGGAGCTCCGATAGTAAATTGTTAGCAGGGGCACACAGGATGGCAGGCATCATCCTGAACTACTTTTTCTCTGGGGCATGTGGCAGATTTGGAGCTGCTCTATAGTTATTTAAGAATACTGTACCACTAACTTAGCCATTAGAATATTTTTTCTACAGCTATGGTGGTTCATTCAGTCACAGACTGTCTGGAAAAGTAGGCAGGAAGGAAAAGCAGAGAAAAACACAAGACACTTCTGCAAGAGTTAAAAAGTTAGTGCCAGAAAGAGGTAGTTCTGGTTTCTTTTTTCTTTGGTTAAAAATTCTGGTCACCCAAAGACTGTCCTAAAGGGTATAGGAACTGACACTGGTGTTTCCTAGTGCACTCAGGAGAGGTCAGATATCTCCCTTATGCTTGTGTTGAGCCAAGCCCTTTAGGAGTTTTAACAATTTTAAGGCAAGAGAGATAATACACTTGCTGAAATCATGAACACAGCCTTTGCTTTTGGCATCTATTATTTTAAGGTTAGCACAGTTTTATGTGACTAGAATATGCCTCCTACTATCCATGACTTCAATTTGAGTCTACCATTCCATTCACATTAAATCTATAAATCTATACTACAGCAGATTTTAATGGATATTCTGCCATTACACAACATAGTTCCTTAGATTTTTATTTTAAAATCAGCTCATGCTTTTCCAGCAGTTAGTCTGGTATAAGGCTTACTTTCTGATATGCTCTGCAGCACCCTGGCTGGGAAGATGTTATCACAATGTTGCCCATTTTTACCGATTAAGCACCACAGGAGTTTAAACATTACCTGTTCTGAGAGGGCAGTCACAGATCTCTACCCCTTATCCAGGAAAACCCTTTTATTCTATTCACTTAGGTCTCTGCCAGGATACAGCAGTTTTAGTAATTGCTGAATTCTCTTCTGTGTGTTTCCCCAGCCTGTCAAGATACAGCCCATGGTACATTTTTCACAGGTGAGATAGATGTCAAAATATGAAGTCCACAGTTCCTGAGTGAACAAAGAACATGAAGGAGGCCTCTCACATTCCTTCTCCTCCAACAATGAGGCTGAAGCTTTTGCCCTTGGCTAAGTCCCTCAACCAGCCCACCACTGGCCACGGGTGAGCACAGAGCTGTGGCTTGCAGCCGACAGACAGAACAAATGGTGTGGAGTTCACTTGAGACAGAAAAAACCCACAGAGCTCATTTTGATAAGAGAATGAGTTTAAAGGTCTTGGGAGCAGGGAAAGAATATAAGCAAAGAGACAGGAATGAGACAAGGAAATGATTATGAATGTGCTGAAAAAGAAAACAAAGTTCCTCAGGAAGGGGAAGGTTATACAAGAGTGAAGACAGGGAGGGGGGAGGAAGCAAGGGAACACACTGGCAAAAGCTACTGGAAAAGGCTTCTGAAAAAGCACAGCAAAGGAAAAATAGAGCAAGTTCACAGCCTTCCAACTTAGATGAATGTTCTATTCCCTCTGCTATCATTTTTTTTAGTATTTTCTCATTGGCTGCAAAATACTTCAAGTTCTCTGAGCCTGCCAGTAGGACAGTAGACAGGGGAGAGAATCCCTCAATGAATGACAGCATCAACATCACAGCCACTGTCCCAGTAACTTGCAACCAGATTTCATGCACAGCCTCAAAGTCCATCACACACATTTACCAGGTCCTTCTTTAGACTTGTTAAAAACCAACCAAAAACCAGCACCTATACTAGAAAGGCAGAACCTACAAACAGCAGTGGCCCAGTAATGTGTATGCATGAGTAAATGATCAGAGACAGAAAAGCAGATCATCATCAATTTACCAAGTTCATTGGTCTCTAGGTGTCAGCACTCTTGATATGTTCATTAAGTCAATGACCAGTCCTGCAATGTATGAGGTACATCTCTCCAAATTTATTGTGCCGAAATATGCAATTAATTGTATTGGCATTACATAATTTGTTCTGCAGTCACAAAAGCTAATCCACTTCTGTGTTCTAGTTAGCTAGCCTGGGAATCTTCATATATGCTGTTCACCTAATGCTGAAGTGAGTTATTAACATTTAGAGGCACCACAGAAGACTCCTGTAACTCAAATCTGTTCCCGTAGGTATTTTAAAAACAGCTGACCTTAATGCAAGCAATCGCATGAGTCCACAAGAAAACACAGTAGGAGAAGGCTAGCTGGAAGTGTCAACCACCTTTTAATCATCTCACAATTCTTCCCATTACCATAACTCTTGAGGAAATACACCATCAAAATCAGGCAATTGCAAACAGATGTGTGGAGCATTTTAAACCTTTGTTAAATAGCCTGGTCACTGAGCTAGAAACCCAAATAGTCCGAACCCCATGAACTTGGAGGGGGCAGGAGGGGTGTCACAGCACACTCTGGTTTGCTCAGTTCAAGCAATAAAAAGCCACATGCCATCAACTTTATTATCTATGGGATCACTTACACATCAAGACAGCAATCCTCCTGCCTTTGGAAGCAGTTGTCTTCTCTTGGGATAAGAATGCCACCACATCCTGGCTGATGGAGTCAGTGTATGAATCCTTACCCACTGCCAGGAACACCCCTTCCCAGACAGTGACTACCAGTACAAATCCACACCACAGCAAGGATGCAACTCCGAAGTCAGTCATGGCTGGCCATACAGCTTGGAATACAACAGGGATGTCTGTATGCAGAACACATGGCACTAAGCTGGATAGCCAACCACTGCGAATTCCATCCCCACAGAAAATGTGCACTCTTGGGGGTGAAACACTCCAGCACTTGATTAGGTAAGCACAGACACACGTAGATATCAAGGACAAGGAAAATCGGCATCTTACATGGTTGTTAAAAATTACTAAGCATAAGCCAGGAAAATTATGAGAATAGAGGAAAAACTAAGAGAGAAGATTGGGTTTAGATTATATAATGTAAGTACAAGCAATTTCACTGATATTAACATCTTAATAAAATATCCAAGTGGAAGCATAACAGGGCCAGAACCTAAAAATTATCCAAGGGGAATTCACCCCTCTATTTGGATCACCCAAAAAGCTGGGCATGCAAACTCTCCTTTACAGCCAGGCATTGATTCAAAGCCCATCACTCCACCTCCTCTTGCTGTAGCCAGCCCTGCCAAAGGCAGCCTCCTTCTGCCTCTGGAGGGCACCTGCTTTAGGATGGCACAGGTCACCATGCCCTGGCTGCACAGGGGGGCACAGCCACCTCCAGAGGCTAAAACTACGGCAGGGATAGGAGGGCTTTTACTGTGACAGGTTATCACCACCCTAATCTCCCAAGGACACAGTAAAGCCTGCAGCCAGGCTGAGGTAACCAGGTGGCCAGATTCCAAAATCAGACTCATTGAACACCAGGCCCAGCCTTTCTTGAGAAATTATGTTAAGAAATATGGAAAAGATATTTCTACTAATACTGCTCTTTACAGAGCTCTAAGAGTATGAAACACTGACCACTTTTTGTAACAAAATGAGTCACGCTTAATCAATTTATGTATACTTATTTTGGTTTAACATTAAGAAGTTTTTATTTTTCAACTGCTCTAAAAATGATGAACAAAAAGGTTGATGAGAGTCTGAAAAACAACCCCTGAACATATTCTAGGATAATCAAATTTGTTTGGTTTGTTGTTCTGGCATATAATTTTAGATAGGTATATTAATGAAAAAAAAAAACCAACAAACTGGGAGAAGAATATGACTAAAAAAGTTCTGAGAAAAATGCAGTTTGTCAAGAAGACATTTTATGTCTTCCTTACAAGGCAAATGAACCACAAGAAAGACAGAATTTTTATATTACATTGAGTTTTATATTATACTGCATGAGAAATAGTTCTGTGAAATGAGGCATGAAAAGTGAAAAAAAGAAGACAATACTTCATTGCCATTCCATCAAAAGCTGATGCATAATCAGGGAACAAGGCACAAGACATGAATTTCATGGCAAAGAAGGCAAATAATGCAATAAAAAAAATAATCTGTAGGCATGTGCACAAGAATGTTAGCCCATTCCTTCAGCCATCTCAAATCTGTATCTGCAAGTTTGCAGAGTCCTTTTTCCCTACAAATAAAACAAGTGTTTCAGGCACCTTTCTCTCCTTTTTGTTCCCTCTAGTCATTGAACCATAAAAGATTACTTTTTTTAAAAAATCTAGGTTCTCATCTACTTTTCCCAGTAATGAAGCACATCTTTTCAAAGCCAGGTGATAATGTTACAGCCAGCAAAGTTGTGCCCACAGCCAGGTGAGCCCTCGAGCCCTGGGGAAGGCCACGCAGTGTACAGCAGGGCCCAGGGGTGGTGACAGTGCAGAGGCTGCCCAAGGCGGGCAGTGCCCCTGCCCTGCCGGGACAGGGTGCTCTCACAGGTGTGGCAGACAGAGCACACGTGCCCTGCTGGTGACACCTGGGCACCGCTGGCTGCTGCTCGGGTGGCAGCCCCAGGCAGGCACTGACCAGCCTGATGATCAGTCCAATGAACCCAAGCCAAAGGAAGATTCCATCAGCATCCACCGTTCATGTTCCAGCACAGGGGCCTCTTCCCATCATGCTGCAATCACCCGCTCCAGGAGCTGATCGGCACAGAGTGCCCAGGACAGGAGGGGCACAGGCACACACCCCACCCAGCCTGTCCCCTCCAGCACTGAGCTCTGGGGACAAGAGAGCCTGCATGGGACTGACATCCTGCCAGAGGCACTTGGCCAAACACCACCCATCACCCCGGCACCCTGCATTGCCAGGTATTCTCATGTACAACTTGCTAAAGAATTTCCAGCCAGCACCCATCTGCCATGCAAGGGAAAGTAACCCCCCACAAATAAAACAAGAAGGATATGCTTGCAAATCTATAATAAATTTGTTTCTCTAGCTATGAACACAAAGTTTTATGAATGTTTAACCTAAAAATTGTTTCTTGTTATGCATTATCAAGTAAGACTAAATATTTAAAGAGCATTTGTTGCACATACGCATACTTGGAGTCTATGTGAAGATTAGACTCAATTATATGAAGTTTAAGGTATTTTAAAATAAAGATATATTGAAAGCAGTTATTTAAAAATAGTCCTAAAACTGAAAATTCAGAACTTGACAGTCCGGAATGCATTATAACTTAATCCCGCTCTAGCAGATCAAAACCTATTGCCACAAAAATTTATCTGTGGGGATAAACCTTCAGGTAAAAAGTTAGACTTGTTCTCAGTCTATGGAGTAGAATGAAAGGCAGGATGAAGGGCCTGAGCAATCTGCTCACAACAGCCACAGAACCAACTCACTGTGGATACCTTCCTGCCCCTCCTACTGAACCAGCTGGTCACTGCTTAACTTGGACCCGTACTCACAGACATTTAAACAACACACAACCAAGGCTTAAAAATAACGAACGACTACTCAAACTAATTTTATGGCATGAACACTTAAGATGTCTACATTTACTCAAAGTTATGATATTTTCTGAATTCAAGCTCTAAACCAAAACATTCTGGTTATAGAATGTTATACGCTTGAGTTGGCAAAAAGCACTTAGATCTCACCTATGAAAAGTGCTGTGATTTCAAATAAAGATGTCACTTTTTCTTCCAAGGAACAACGAGTACTCAATTTAGAGGTGAAAAATACATATTGAGAGAATTTTATATTTGATATATAAAGTTGTATATACAGACAAGCTATGTATCTTGTAAAATTAAATATCTAAATCCAATTCTTAAATATTGATCTTATACAAGAAGAGCTTAACAGTTTATACTAAAATGATACTGCATTTGAATGAAACCCTCAGTAAACATTTGTACTATTATAAGTCATAAAAAATACATGCCCTGTATTAACTTTGTACAAACTGCTGAAATATTTGCAGGATAATGAGTTCTTTTCAGTGTAAACCACTGAAATGCAGCAGATTAATTCATTTCTTTTGGATGCTATACCATAAAGAAGAGGAGTTTTGAAATACATTTTTACCCTTCTAAAACTCTAAATCTGTCCTTGCCATTTGCAGTCATTTGCCAGCAGAGTTAGTTAGGAAGTGATTGCTTACATTTCACCTTTTTTAATTAAAGAAAATAAATGTTATTTCCTAGGCGAGTCAATATAAAAGAAATTAAGACCCCAAAGTTATTCACTTACTTTGAACTGTCAAGCAAAAAAAAAAAAAACCAAAAAAACCCTCACTAATGGCAAAAAACCCCTTCTGATACTCATTTGATAATCCTTGACAAACTTCAACATCTTATGTCATGAATAAACCATGGGAACACTAATGGAACCAGGATCCACACAGCTCCAGGGAATCAGCAGAACTTCACTCTGAGTTGCTACTGCTCCACAAGCTGTATAAATTGGAATGGAAAACTTGGAGGGAGGTGGTAGGTGAACCCTTGCAGCCATCAGCTACCTCTGTGAAACTAATCACCACAACTGACTGCTCATGAACAATCTCAGAGGAGGATCTGAACTACCTATGTGTGAAAATTAACTGCTAGTGGCTTCTATTTCCTACAGGTTACCATCTCAAAGAAGAAAAACTTCAATTTGAAATAAATAATAACACTTGTATGCATTAGGCCCTCTGTTATCCAAACTGCACGTAAAACGTGACAGCTTTTCCTCACATTGTATTTTCACTGTGAAAAAAACCAAAGTAAATCGCTTAAAATGTGATATAGGAAAGAGTGAAAGGACAATAGAGAAAAGGTATGTCAATATTATAGTACTGCAAGAGAGTCTCTAACTTAGCAAAAGGTGATTTACATGGCCTGTTTTATTCCTGAGTTTGAGCACTGGTGCCAGTTTTTGATAAAATCATCTGTACACAGCAAAGCACGTTCAACACCACAAAGTGGCTATAGCTGGAGTACACTGAAGAGCAGCACACACAACACAGCACAGAATACCATTCTGGCTACACTCCAACTTCAAAACAAACAAAGCACCCCCAAACCTCTGCAATCTCTGCGGAGTAAAACAGGGAACCATCAGCAGGAGTCACCTTCATTATCAATGGATTATGTTTATCCAGGGCAGCAGAAGATAAAACAAAGAAGCACATCCTGGCTTCAGCATTTTCTCATGAAATTGGGAAGAGCTCAATGTAAGTGAAAACTGGGTTTATTTGCAATGGCCACAGGATGTTTTGCTCTAAAAAGGACTCTCAGTGGTGTGTGTGTAGGAGTCTTGCCTCCTTGCTTCTAGTAAAGTGGATAAATTGTTCAGACTTCAGTTCCCTATGGAGAAATACAACCTCTGTAAGTGCTATCAAGGTCAATGAGAACAGGGAAAGTGCTTAAGTGCTGGATATATAATTTACATCAATCTGGAGCAATTTGAACATGAATTTTCAACTTTTTCAACCTGTTTAATGTTTATTCAAATGCTGCAGTTGTGAAAAAATAGTTACCACTTGAGTCTATTTAACAACAATTTCTGCCTTCAAATACACTTAATGCCTTTTTTCCAACCATCTACAGCAAGATTTAGGAGAACCAGATTTAAAAAACTATAAAATTAAAGTCAAATGGCATCACCTTCCCTTTCAAAATATCAACAATCCCAAAATGCTCCAGGCTAGAAAAGACAAAACAGTACACCCATAAATAATAACTATTTCCTCAATTTGGGGATATGTTTTTGTGCAATTAGTTAACTGTTATTAACATTCATTGAATTAAGCTGAAACATCTCAATTCCAATACACAATCTGCAAAGTTCAGTTTCTGGGCTACATCTGTTACCAAAATGCTGCTACGATAAAGCAGATTTGTTTAGGTTAGCCAGGAATGTGTTCCCAATAGATTCCAGTCACAAGGTTGCATTGGTAGTGAAATGACATCTGTGATGATGAATTTTAACCCAAATGTCAGCTTTATTTACCACTCCTATTTAACACCCCCTTAAACCCACTTGGCAGAGTTGAGATCCAAGTTACCTGGGATGGTAACACAGCAAAACTGATGCACAGCTCATTAAAACAACCCAGAAAACACTACTCTTTATAATAGAAAAAATGCAAAAAGACCAAATTCACCTTTCTTTCTTCCTTCGCACCTCTCCCAAGGGAGCACAGAGCAGTGGCACTATGCTAAGCCTCAAGAAAACACCCTGGTCTACAGCTCTGAGCTGGTGGGGGGAATCAGCCCAACACCCCTAAGGCAGAGAACACTCTCTGCAGGCCAGAGATGACAGCAACCGCCTCAGAAACAGGGGCTGGCACAACCACTGCCTGAAAACCCGACTCTGTTACAGCAACCCTAACATACCAACCAAACCCAAACCACTGCTACATCAAATCCTACTCTCAACGCTCCCCCAGAAAACACTGCACATGAACAAGAGGGTTTTTTTCCAGTACTTCTCTACATGTAGTTATTTTAAATTAGGAACTGCTACTGCAGCTCATGACAATAAGATGATATATAGTAAGAAAAAGAAAAATCAGTGGAAAGGTTAGAGAAGAGCAATTCCACTGACAGAACTATTCAAAAATAAAACAATCATTCCAGCTTAAAATACAAGCCAGAGAAACATTTGTCTCTAAAATTTATATTGCTCTTAGATGAGCATTAAAGTAGCTAACTATACCAGTTACTTCTAACAGTGATGAAAAGAAATACCACCCTTACAAATGAGAGGTTTTTGACCATTCTGGAGGGATCTTCCTTAATGTGGAATGAAGGCCACAAACAGATTCAGTGAAGACTGAAAACTGAAACATGTAAAAGATACCACTGTGGTGAGTCTCATGTGAAGCCCACCAGAGAAATCACTCTGCCAAAATCTGTGTCCTTGAGCTCAAGTCAGTTCAATCAAGTACATTAATATAAACATACAAGTCAGTCGAGCCTGTACACAGGTTTGTTTCCACACTGTCCTTCTCCTGGCTAAATTGCTGAAGGTGCATCACATTTCCTTGGTAAAATGGTTGTGGAGGGGGCTCTGAAATGGAAACATTTCTCAAAAACAACTGCCAAGCTACATGGCAGATGGCCTGGGACTGAGATCTCAGGGCACACCTTTGCCACTGACAAAGGACAGGACAGAGGAGGTGAACACTCTGGCCCATCTGGATGGGTGGCGCCAACACAGAACAGGATGACACACCATGCACGCTGCAGAGCAGTGCTTGCCCCAGAGCCAGCTGGGGGATGTCCCTCCGGGTGCCCCTGGTGGGAGGCACAAACAGGCCCTACACACATGCACCTCCACATTGCATTGTTACCAACATCACTCCTAAGGAAGGCCTGGAAAGTGCCCTCAGGGATAGCACCAGCTAAGATTCCAACAGATCTGCAAGATCATGACAATGTGTCTAACAACCTTCAAGAAACCAGAAGTTCTGCTGTGCTTTAAGGACAAACGTTGAAACCAGGAAATCTTTGTCGTATGTGCAAGAAGGCTGCAGCAAATTATATTCATGCATCTGAAGTACCAGAAGTGCTCTTTCACATATGGAAAAGTACTGTCTGTTGAACACAAAAGAAAAGGAGGGATCCAAAATCTGGGTGCCAGACATGCTGTAAAACTGCACAAAATATGGAGGAAGGGAAAAAAACCCACCCCAAATCCAACATCCAACTGCAACAAGCCAACAAATACCTCGAGGAGAAGCAACAGCTGGAAATAGTCAATTCCAGGACCTACTGTAGACAGAAGCAGAGACACCAAAAATGTAACAGGCCTAGAATGCAAGTGACAAGAAAATATGCTTGACAAAAATCAGCACATGGAATGGGACTGTTTTCAGTATGAAGGGAACCAAACTAATGAAAAAAAATTAAAATCACACAAGTATTAAAGATGTTCCAACCATCTCTTCCCCTTCCTCCCCCAATCCCAACATTGTGATGCCATAGTTAAGGAAATAAAAGTTTGTTCCATGTTCTTTGCTACAAGTCTCTGTACTCAAATTTTGTGACAAGTGTTTACTTCTGTGATCTTATCTAAACAAATCAGTGTTGCATCATTAATCAACATAGTATCAACAGAAAAAATATTTCTTCCATCATAAAATAATTACTTATCCCATGCATTTGCTTTCTTTTTGCATTAACTGCCAGGACAAAGAATCCGATACCACTGTTTGCTTGTTTCTTTTACTTTTCAGCTAATGTTCTTTATGAGTCTTCAGGTCTGGTAAGAAATAGCCACACATGCATAAGCACATGGTCTAAACAAATCCAAATTACAAGCCTACTTACAGCAGCAACTTCTCATGGCCACTTGCACAGATTCCCCCTCTTACTCTGGATTTGTCTAGTGTCAGAAACCACCTGCAGCACAGGTACATCTGTTTTGTCAGCCTTCGTTGGCAGGGGAACCTGAGGGTTACAGGCACAATGGAGGGATGGTACAGACCAGAATCCCCAGGGAGAGGGCAACAACACTGCAAGAGGAAAAAGGGAAGGACAGATCTTGCTGTTTGTTATCATGGGATAGCCCAAGGTGGGGAGGAGCTCAGCCGACCTCCAATTAGCTGTAAAGATGTGCTTTTGCCCTGCTTGGTCTGTGGCTGGTTAGGAAGAGCTATGCACTCCCTGCAGCATGCTGGGACATGTTAATCACTCTGGGATCAAAATAATATTCTCAGCTTTCCTACGCAGTAGTAAAACACAGCATCAATAGGCTTTTCAACTACTGTTTGCATAATATGACTCATTAAGTGCTGTTCCAGTGTCATTCTCTCATACACATAAAAGGGGGGACCAGTGACTCCAATCCCAACTGAGTGCCAGCTACTTAAAGGGGAGAGGCCACAGAGACCCTGATTCAGTGATGCTCCACCTGCCCACTGCAGACCCAATTCTGACCCAGCCGACCAGACTGGAAGAGAACAAATGTTCTTTGACAATATCTTTGCTAAAAATACTGGATGTATTCAAGATGAAAAGAGAACCACTAGTTATGATAATACTAAGACAGCTTCACACTTACAATGTTTTTTTAACTGAGGCTTAGAAATGGTTGCAAAATACACTATACACATCCCCCCATAGGTACATTAATCTCAACATCCAGTACATCCTTGATTTCACTTTTAGCCACAGACAATGGAAAGGTTCAACAAAGTGAAGAGACCCGACAGTGGCTTAAACTCAAACCTCTCACAAAAGCAGGACTACTGACCTGCCCATTACCTGTCTCCTCCGAAAGCTCAGACATGGTTCCCCCAAGCTTTGCTGATATTGTGAGCTACCAGACAACACCTCAGCTCACACCACTCAGGCACCCCAGAGCTCTGGCACTCACCCCACCCAGGGCAACCAAGACAACTGAGGCTCTTCCAGCTCCAGTGGCTTGGGCAGACACTGTAAAAGTCCATCTGCAGGCTACACAGAAGTCTCTTGTTACAGAGAGCCCTGAGCTGGGATGACATCAGCCACAAACACAAACCCTCCTCTGCTCTGCAGTATGAAGAACACCAGACCTACTAGTTATCAAAAGAGGAGAAAACTGAACAGTCCAAAGCAATTTTCACACCATTTAATAACACAAACTCAAAGACTTATTTTTCATATGCATTTAAGGCAGTGAAAATAGTCACTGCTACACATGTAGTTTGATGGCAATTAGCTCAAACTTGCTTTAAAAAAAGTTGTTCAGCTAACAAAAAATGTGGCCACAGATGCAGAGCATGCAAGCACACAGGGAGCTTTGCTCTGAGTGCCCATGTATTTACTGCAGAGAGGGCACCCACTGGTATAGTCTGACAGCACATCAGACAAATATTGTAATTTACCTTCATAAGAATTCCTGCCACCATAGAAGTCCGGCTCATGTTTTGTGATACTGCTCCAATTTAGAAAAGCATAGTGGGACACTTTGCTGCCTGAAGAGAGACAGCCTTTCAGACACCCTCTCCTCTCTAGCAGTTTTTCAGACACTGGTGTTCTCAGTGAGCCAGAAGTTATATGGGATCTAAAAGCCATTAGAACTTTTCTAATTTTCTTGCCTACCTGCCTCCATTAACTCCCCTTATTGCTTCAGTCATGGTAAATTCAGAATGTAACACACAATTTACCAACTCTTTCAAATGAGTCTTAAGCAAGTCCACTTCTTAAAAAAAAAAAATTGCTCCAAGCCCTTCAGGTTCCACAGATTTAGATATGAGTGGACACAATAGCCCTGTGCTTTATAGCCGCCTTTATAACTTCTTCAGTGCAGCAGTAAGTGATTAGATGCATTTAGTTCCCCTGTTATTTATGCAATTTTCAAACAAAATATGCCTTTTCCTACAAGCACAGGAGCCTGCCTTTACATACAAGTCTCTTAAAGGAGGAATCTGTTACAAGAAATGAACTTCTCTGTACTTCTAGAAGAAATTTGCCTTCAAGAAATGACAAGGAAAGGTGGCAAACCTAAGTAGATCCCTGGCAAAGAGGTACTATGGTTCTTTAACATCACAATGAAAAAAAAATTTGCTTCATTTACACAGTAGATTAAGAAGTACAGGCAATAATTAAAGTGGATGCTGAGAGAAAGCAACATACTCAATACACTGCTGCAAATCTTCCAAGAAGCCAAGTCAGAGAGCACAAGGAACAAGCAATTAAATAGAAAAGGCAGAAGAGGAAACAGAGGCACCTGAGGACTGATCCTGTACAGCAGAGACACAGAGGCATCTCATCACACACGGGGAAAAGAAATGGCAAAGGATGCAGAAAAAGTAGTCAGGAACTTACATCAGGTAAGCAGAGGTCCCGTGCCAGATTTTCATTCAGGATGACAGATAAGATTTGATGCTGCTTGCTGCCTCATATGCAAGATTTAAAGATTATTTTCAGGAAAACTGAGGCAAATCCCACCTGAATTTATTGCAGAGTAACATTAAATGATCAACTGACTTCTGTCAGTGTACAACTTACCATATGATTGAAAGAAATCCATTTGGAAAGGACAGCTTTTCAACATCGTTAACACAACATACTGGGGGATGGGGGAAGAAGGCACTCACTTCCACCAACACTACTGCAACTGAGCAAAACATGAAGCAAATAAACCATTTGGCTCAACTACAGAAAGCAATTTAGCTCCTGGAATTCCATGCTGATTTTCTGCTTTCTTGGACAAGAGAGGCATGCAAACCTGCTACTGACACAGCAAACACAAAAGAGCATCTGTCAAAATACTGCTCTCTCATCTTAAACAGGCAGGGTTGCAGAGAACTCTGCTTTTAAATAAAGAATGGACAAAAAAATCATCAGTTTCCTCAGTTCTTAGCTGCATAAGTTAATATTTCTAACTTAGCAATGTCTGTGCATAAAATGGAACAGAGAAAATCAAACCAAGGATCTAACTGTGGTGCTGCCTCTTTGGGCCAGTATTGGCAGTTTTGAGTGGTCATGTGAACACCCATCTTCTCATCTCAGCTGAAAATGAGACACAAGTCACCAGCAGCTACCTCACCAAGCACAGGACAGGACCAGGGGAGGTAGGAGACACTAAATGAAGTAGACATTTAATTGGAGTACAATATACAAGTGTTTGTGTTGAGAATATTTAACATTCATGAGCAGTATTAACGTAAGACCATTACTGAGTACTTTAGCCCATTTTAACAATTGAAAAAAGTGTTACAAAATGTGCAATGACTTCCAGCAGATTCCAGCATTGTTGCTGCATAACAAACCCAGCATCTTGGAGACTGGTTTTAAACTGGAGTACAGCCCACAGTCTGAGAAACACAGACAAGCAGCAAGAAAGCTAGCTCCCAAAATTCCTACTGTGTGGACTGAGGTTTTCCCTGTTTGCATCATTATTGCACACCAAGAGTTAGCACCTATTATTTCTTAGGGAAATAAGATTAAATATACAAGCCCAAGAAGCCATCCCACAATGATTACCGTGTAATTTTTTCCCTGAGACACCTTACAGTGCCAATAGTGACACAGACAACCCACAAGGGTCAATTAGACACTTGCTAGTAGGAAAGGCATCCTGTAAATAGAGTGATGATTTGGTAAGACTGCAGATTGGCACAGAAATAGAAGGCAAAATACCCAAAGGATATGTTAGCCATTTCAGTTTATCAACCCAAAGTTACTACAGATTTTGTTTACTAAAGAGGAAAATTGACAGCTCTTTTCCCTTGTTTCATCTTGGGTTTCTGGGGTTTGGGTTTTGTAACTACTAGTCTTGATTATGCTTTTATACTGTTTGTGATGATTGGTCACCTCAGGTACACCATATTCTCTATTCTTTCAATTTTATGCCAAATTTCAATTCAGTAGTCAAGCAACTTAACACACGAGTAAAGACTTCTCATCGACCTCAAACTCTTCAGACAAACTTCTGCACAAAATGCAGGTCAACCCAAACATAAGGGAAATTACTGCTTCAGTTCATCAGTGTTATCATCCAAACAGTGATTGTAATAGAACATTTCGAAAACTAGTATAAATGGTCACAAACACCAAAGCAAATTCTCAGTTTTCACTTAGGCTGATTCTTCATGTCATAGTCACCAGGCTGTAATGAGATATACCTAATGTATGCTTTAGGTGGCAAAGGCCACACTGAGTCCCCTGAGCTGGAATCTGCTGGACTCAGCTTTCTCTATAGGGGAATACACAATATATTATGTATAATATGTGTATATGGTGATACGTGTCTGTTTATAACTAGCAATATAAAAAGGATTAAGTAGGATTTGTGATAAGGATTTGTGCATGATTTGTTCTAATTTAGCACTTTTGACACACTATGACATCATAGTTAATTCTAAACCTCTTGATGTAGTTAACCTGATTTATAAGAGTATCACATTGTCACTTGGGTACAAGAGAAACAGAATACTGAACCTCACAGCTAACACCCTTCCCAAAGGCGCTATCCAGGATTTCACTGGAGATCTTAAACTGTAATAACACAAAGTCCCAGCCATTAAAAAACCTTCACACATGAACATATCCACTTACTCTTTCAACAAAAAGCCTCTAACACTAGAACTGCAGCTCTCCTGAACACCTCAACTGCTTGTTTCGCTTTGCCCCCACCGAGGTAATAAAAAAGAATAGAACTGAATGTAAGGAAGATCACCCATTTTTAAGAGATTGCATTAATTACCTTTAACAGTTCTGCAAAACAAGGAGCACTTGACCTTTCCGGATGGAATCAAGTGTTCATTGTGCCCATGCACCCAACCCATACACATTGCATCCAGAGGAGGGACCTCAGCAGAAATTCCTTCAGAGACACTGCTGCAATTGCCTGCAACTCACAGGTGACTTTATCATACTCTATGTTCAACTATTCCTCCACAGAAGCTTCTACCACTGACTGCAGCCTCTATGGAAATAAACACAGCTTCCTTCCCTCAATTCATGCCTCAGCAGAACAGCTGTCATGCCAAAGCTGCTGTGTAAGCATAGTAAAAATTCCAGTGAACCCCTGCACTGCTGTTTCAGCAGGTAATGCAGCAGCAGAACTGTTTCAGCCAACCTTTAAATAAAACCTGAAATGCAAAATATTATAGAAAAAACACCAACACATTTCAGTTTGTTCAGTCAAAGCATCCAGCAGAGAAGGAACATGAAACATCTCTACTCGTAGCTAAAATAAACAACAAAACCAACACTCACTATTTTCTGTGCCTGAGTTTTCCGTATCCCAACACAGCTTCACTGCTGCTGCATCCAGGAGATGAGAGCAGGAAAAGCTGAGTATTGAGATGGCTGCAACTGCAAGGCCTGGAATTCCAGTCCCTCTATTCAATGGGAGCAGAGCCCCATGATAGCACACAATAGTTGTTTCTTGAATTGCACCACACATTTGCCTCATGCAAGGGTCAGATTGTTTGAAGTACAGAATTAATCTTCTCAGGTCTGAGTCCAAATCAGCAGTACATGCAAGCAGGTGTTTGGCTGCACTGGCTGGGTTAGGGAATACACCTCTTCCACTGAAAACAGGGAGTTTGCACTGATGACACCAATACAAAACAGGACCTTTTTGCTGAAAGCTGTAGGACACAGGTGGGGCCCTAAAGCACCAGTGGTTCTGAAGCATGCCTTACCTTCCCCCAACTTGCTACCAAACATCCATTCTCAGCAGGGCCAAAGCACACAGTTCTTTTGCTTTGTACTTCAAAGAGATCTTTTTCCACAGGATCTGCTGCAGTGACTTAGGGCTGTCCTTAAATCCTGCATCATTTCCTCTTTTCCCTTTTGTTCACTGATACCAATATTTGCCCCCCTTTTTTTTTTTTAAATCTCTCCAGACTCAATATTCCACAGCAGCACTACAATGACACCTGTCTCTTCAAACCAGGATTTAACCACCTCAATGGCTATAAGCAGGACAATGCAGACACTCCTGGGGGAGGATGTACAGCCTCCAGGAACATGGATGAGCCATATCAGACCACCTTTTGACATGCCAGGTGCGCCTCAGCCTTCAAGGAACAGCTCTCCAAAGGAAAGCTCATTCCAACTCAACTGCATTGGGCCCTGAAGAGGTTACAAGGACCTCTATACTCCTAGCATAATTTTCACTCTGAGTTAAAACGTGGAATTTTGCAGAGGGAGGAGAGACATTAACAGCAGGGTTAGAAAAGATGTACTGTTGATATTGATTCCTAGGTTTTCTAATAATTATGAAATCAGATAGATGACATGTGGCAGCATATAAAACAAAGTCATTTTAGCTAATATTAAGAGCATCCTATGTTTTCAAGAAAGCAGAAATTCCCTTTTTTTTTACTTCAATTAATATCACCCAAGAATGCTCTTACAATCTCTGTAACTATGAGGTGATACAAATTTAAGAAATTCCAGAAAAACTTGTCCCCTGAACAACACAGGTTACACCACCTGGCTGTAAGCACGTGAACAGGGATGGAACATGGCACAAGCCTATTTTAGTCAGGAGCATTTTATCCTTATAATACTGTCCTGGGTTTCTGTAGTTGAATTTTG